>NW_023612255.1:0-74270 GCF_013339725.1 Rhipicephalus microplus
CAAACAGACAGACTAGCAGACGAACGGACAGGTAGACGGACGCGTAAAGCGGCCATGTACTACACTTTATGCGAGATAGCGGTACTTTGAGATTTCTCTAGATGGACGCACGGAAGGACGCATGGATGAACAGACAAAAAGACAGACAGACAGACTAGCAGACAGACGGACAGGTAGACGGATGTGTAAAGCGGCTATGTGCCACAGAGTATGCGAGATGGCGGTACTTTGAGTGTTCTCTAGATTTACGCACGGACGGACGCATGAACAAACAGACAGACTAGCAGACGGACGGACAGGTAGACGGACGCGTAAAGCGGCCATGTACTACACTTTATGCGAGATAGCGGTACTTTGAGATTTCTCTAGATGGACGCACGGAAGGACGCATGGACGAACAGACAAAAAGACAGACTAGCAGACGGACGGACAGGTAGACGGACGCGTAAAGCGGCTATGTGCCACAGCGTATGCGAGATGGCGGTACTTTGAGTGTTCTCTAGATGGACGCACGGATGGACGCATGGACGGACAGACAGACAGACTAGCAGACGGACGGACAGGTAGACGGACGCGTAAAGCGGCTATGTGCCACAGGGTATGCGAGATGGCGGTACTTTGAGTGTTCTCTATATTGGCGCACGAACGGACGCACGGACGGACAGACAGACAGACTAGCAGACGGACGGACAGGTAGACGGACGTGTAAAGCAGCTATGTGCCACAGGGTATGCGAGATGGTGGTACTTTGAGTGTTCTCTAGATGGACGCACGGACGGACAGACAGACAAACTGGCAGACAGACGAACAGGTAGACGGACGCGTAAAGCGGCTATGTGCCACAGCGTATGCGAGATGGCGGTACTTTGAGTGTTCTCTAGATGGACGCACGAACGGACGCACGGACGGACAGACAGACAGACAGACAGACGGACGGACAGGTGAACGGATGTGTAATGCGGCTATGTGCCACAGAGTATGCGAGATGGTGGTACTTTGAGTGTTCTCTAGATGGACGCACGGACGGACGTACGGACGAAGAGACATACAGACTGCCAGACAGACGAACAGGTAGATGGACGTGTAAAGTGGCTATGTGCCACAAGGTTTGCGAGATGGCGGTACTTTGAGTGTTCTCTAGATGAAGGCACGGACGGACGCACGGACGGACAGGCAGACAGACTGGCAGACAGACGGACAGGTAGACGGACGTGTAAACCGGCTATGTGCCACAGGGTATTCGAGATGGCAGTACTTTGAGTGCTCTCTAGATGATCGCACGTACGGACGCACGGACGGACAGACACACAGACTGACAGACAGACGGACAGGTAGACGGACGTGTAAAGCGGCTATGTGCCACAGGGTATGCGAGAAGCCGGTCATTTGAGTGTTCTCTAGATGGACGCACGGACGGACGCACGGACGGACAGATAGACAGACTGGCAAACAAACTGGCAGACAGACGGACAGGTAGAGGGACGTGTAAAGCGGCTATGTGCCACAGGGTATGCGAGATGGTGGTACTTTGAGTGTTTTCTATAATGGCGCACGAACGGACGCACGGAAGGACAGACAGACAGACTGGCAGACAGACGAACAGGTAGACGGACGTGTAAAGCGGCTATGTACCACAGGGTATGCGAGATGGAGGTACTTTGAGTGTTCTCTAGATGGACGCACGAACGGACGTATGGACGGACAGACAGACAGACAGACAGACAGACAGACAGACTAGCAGACAGATGGACAGGTAGACTGACGTGTAAAGCGGCTATGCGAGATGGCGGTACTTTGAGTGTTCTCTAGATGGACGCACGGACGGACAGACAGACAGACGGACAGGTAGACGGACGTGTAGAGCGGCTATGTGCCACAGGGTATGCGAGATGGTGGTACTTTGAGCGATCTCTAGAACGACGCACGGACGGACGCACGGACGGACAGACAGATAGACTGGCAGACAGGCGGACAGGTAGACAGACAGTGTAAAGCGGCTATGTGCCACAGAGATGCGAGATGGATGTACTTTGAGTGTTCTCTAGATGGACGCACGAAGGGACGTATGGATGGACAGACAGATAGAGTGGCAGACAGAGGAACAGGTAGACGGATGTGTAAAGTGGCTATGTGCCACAGGGTATGCGAGATGGCGGTACTTTGAGTGTTCTCTAGATGGACGCACGGATGGACGCACGGCCGGACAGACAGAGAGACTGGCAGACAGACGGACAGGTAGACGGCACGCATAAAGCGGGTATGTGCCACAGGGTATACGACGCGCGAGATGGCGGTATTCTTAGTGTTTTCTAGATTAACGAACGAACGGACGCATGGACGGAGAGACAGACTGGCAGACGGACATGTAGACGGATGTGTAAAGCGGCTATGTGCCACAGGGTATGCGAGATGGCGGTACTTTGAGTGTTCTCTAGATGAACGCATGGACGGACGCATGGATGGACAGGCAGACAGACTGGAAGACAGACGGACAGGTAGACGGACGTGTAAAGCGGCTAAGTTCCACAGGCTATACGAGACGGCGGTACTTTGAGTGTTCTCTAGATGGACGCGCGGACGGACAGACAGACAGACTGACAGACAGACGGACAGGTAGACGGACGTGTAAAGCGGCTATGTGCCACAGGGTCTGCGAGATGGCGGTACTTTGAGTGTTCTCTAGATGGACGCACGGACGGACGCACGAACGGACAGACAGACAGACTGGCAGACAGATGGACTTGTGAAAGACGTGTAAAGCGGCTATGTGCCACAGAGTATTCGAGATGGCGGTACTTTGAGTGTTCTCTAGATGGACGCACGGATGGACGCATGGACGAACAGACAGACTGGCAGACAGACGGACAGGTAGACGGACGCGTAAAGCGAATATGTGCCACAGGGTATGCGAGATGGCGGTACTTTGAGTGTTCTCTAGATGGAAGCACGGACGGACGCACGAATGGACAGACAGACAGACTTGCAGACAGACGGACAGGTAAAAGACGCGTAAAGCGGCTATGTGCCCCAGGGTATGCGAGACGGCGGTACTTTGAGTGTTCTCTAGATGGACGCACAGACACACGCACGGACGGACAGACAGACAGACTGGCAGACAGACGGACAGGTAGACGGACGTGTAAAGCGGCTATTTGCCACTGGGTATTCGAGATGGCGGTATTTGAGTGTTCTATAGATGGACGCACGGACGGACACTTGGACGAACAGACGGACAGGCTAGCAAACAGACGGACAGGTAAACGGACGCGTAAAGCGGGTATGTGACACAGGGTATACGACGCGCGAGATGGCGGAACTCGGAGTGTTTCTAGATTTAAACACGAACAGACGCATCGACCGACAGAAAGACAGACTGGCAGACAGACGGACAGGTAGACGGACGCGTAAAGCGAATATGTGCCACAGGGTAAACGACGCGCGAGATGACGGTACTCAGAGTGCTCTCTAGATTGACGAACGAACGGACGCATGGACGGAGAGATAGACTGCAGACAGACAGACATGTAGACGGACGTGTAAAGTGCTATGTGCCACAGGGTATGCGAGATGGCGGTAGTTTGAGTGTTTTCTAGATGATCGCACGGACGGACGCATGGACGGACAGACAGACAGACTGACAGACAGACGGAGAGGTAGACGGACGTGTAAAGTGGCTATGTGCCAAAGGGTATTCGGGATGGCGGTACATTGAGTGTTCTCTAGATGGACGCACGGACGGATGCATGGACGAACAGCAGACAGACTGGCAGACAGACGGACAGGTAGACGGTCGCGTATAGCGGTATGTGCCACACGGTATACGAGATGCGAGCTGGCGGTACTTTAAATGTTCTCTATACGGACGCACAGGAACGGATGCATGGACGGACAGGCAGAGAGACTAGCAGACGGACGGATATGTAGACGGACGCGTAAAGAGGCTATGTGCTACAGGGTATGCGAGATGGCAGTACTTTCAGTGTTCTCTAGATAGACGCACGGACGGACGCATGGATGAACAGACAGACAGACGAACAGACAAGACTAGCCGACGGACGGACAGGTAGACGGATGTGTAAAGTGGCTATGTGCCACAGGGTATGTGAGATGGCGGTACTTTGAGTGTTCTCTAGATGGACGCAAGGACGGACGCACGAATGGACAGACAGACAGACTTGCAGACAGACGGACAGGTAGACGGACGTGTAAACCGGCTATGTGCCACAGGGTATTCGAGATGGCAGTACTTTGAGTGCTCTCTAGATGGACGCACGGACGGACGCACGGACGGACAGACAGACAGACTGACAGACAGACGGACAGGTAGACGGACGTCTAAAGTGACTACGTGCCACAGGGTATGTGAGATGGCGGTACTTTGAGTGTTCTCTAGATTGGCGCACCAACGGACGCATGGACGGACAGAGAGATAGATTGGCATACAGATGGACAGGTAGACGGACACGTAAAGCGGCTATGTGCCACAGGGTATGCGAGATAGCGGTACTTTGAGTGTTCCCTAGATGGACGCACGGACGGACGCACGGACGGACAGACAGACAGCCTGGCAGACAGGCGGACAGATGGACAGGTAGACTGGCGTGTAGAGCGGCTATGTGCCACAGGGTATGCGAGATGGCGGTACTTTGAGTGTTCTCTAGATGGACGCACGGACGGGCAGACAGACAGACGGACAGGTAGACGGATTTGTAGAGCGGCTATGTGCCACAGGGTATGCGAGATGGCGGTACTTTGAGCATTCTCTAGAAGGACGCACGGACGGACGCACGGACAGACAGACAGACACACTGGCAGACAGGCGGACAGGTAGACGGACGTGTAAAGCGGCTATGTGCCACAGGGTATGCGAGATGGCGGTACTTTGAGTGTTCTCTAGATGGACGCACGGACGGACGCATGGACGAACAGACAGACAGACTGGCAAACAGACGGACAGGTAAACGGACGCGTAAAGCGGGTATGTGACACAGGGTATACGACGCGCGAGATGGCGGAATCTCGGAGTGTTTCTAGATTTACACACGAACAGACGCATGGACCGACAGAAAGACAGACTGGCAGACAGACGGACAGGTAGACGGACGCGTAAAGCGGCTATGTGCCACAGGGTATGCGAGATGGCGGTACTTTGAGTGTTCTCTAGATGGATGCACGGACGGACGCACGGATGGCAGAAAGACAGACTGGCAGACAGACGGACAGGTAGACGGACGCGTAAAGCGAATATGTGCCACAGGGTATACGACGCGCGAGATGGCGGTACTCAGAGTGCTCTCTAGATTGACGAACGAACGGACGCATGGACGGAGAGACAGACTGCAGACAGACAGACATGTAGACGGACGTGTAAAGCGGCTATGTGCCACAGGGTATGCGAGATGGCGGTACTTTGAGTGTTTTCTAGATGAACGCACGGACGGACGCACAGACGGACAGGCAGACAGACTGGCAGACAGACGGACAGGTAGACGGACGTGTAAACCGGCTATGTGCCACAGGATATTCGAGATGGCAGTACTTTGAGTGCTCTCTAGATGGACGCACGGACGGACGCACGGACGGACAGACAGACAGAGTAACAGACGGACGGACAGGTAGACGGACGTGTAAAGCGGCTATGTGCCTCAGGGTATGCGAGATGGCGGTACTTTGAGTGTGCTCTAGATGGACGCACGAACGGACGCATGGACGAACAGACAGACAGACTGGCAAATAGACGGACAGGTAAACGGACGCGTAAAGCGGATATGTGACACAGGATATACGACGCGCGAGATGGCGGAACTCGGAGTGTTTCTAGATTTAGACATGAACAGACGCATGGACCGACAGAAAGACAGACTGGCAGACAGACGGACGGGTAGACGGACGCGTAAAGCGGGTATGTGCCACAGGGTATACGACGCGTGAGATGGCGGTACTCTTAGTGTTTTCTAGATTAACGAACGAACGGACGCATGGACGGAGAGACAGACTGGCAGACGGACATGTAGACGGATGTGTAAAGCAGCTATGTGCCACAGGGTATGCGAAATGGCGGTACTTTGAGTGTTCTCTAGATGAACGCATGGAAGGACGCATGGACGGACAGGCAGACAGACTGGCAGACAGACGGACAGATAGACGGACGTGTAAAGCGGCTATATTCCACAGGGTATGCGAGATGGCGGTACTTCAGTGTTCACTAGATGAACTCACGGATGGGCACATGGACGGACAGACGGACAGTCAAGCAGATGGACGGACAGGTAAACGGACGCGTAAAGTGGCTCTTTGCCACTGGGTATGCGAGATGGCGGTACTTTGAGCATTCTCTAGAAGGACGCACGGACGGATGCACGGACAGACACACAGACACACTGGCAGACAGGCGGACAGGTAGACGGACGTGTAAAGCGGCTATGTGCCACAGGGTATGCGAGATGGCAGTACTTTGAAAGTTCTCTAGATGAACGCACGGAAGGACGCATGGATGAACAGACAAAAAGACAGACAGACAGACTAGCAGACAGACGGATGTGTAAAGCAGCTATGTGCCACAGGGTGTGTGAGATGGCGGTACTTTGAGTGTTTTCTAGATTGACGCACGGACGGACGCATGGACGAACAGACAGACAGACAGACTAGCAGACGGACGGACAGGTAGACGGATGTGTAAAGCGGCTATGTGCCACAGGGTATGCGAGATGGCGGTACTTTGAGTGTTCTCTAGATTTACGCACGGACGGACGCATGGACGAACAGACAGACAGACTAGCAGACGGACGGACAGGTAGACGGACGCGTAAAGCGGCCATGTACAACAGACAGACTAGCAGACAGACGGACAGGTAGACGGACGTGTAAAGCGGCTATGTGCCATGATATGCGAGATGGCGGTACTTTGAGTGTTCTCTAGATGGACGCACGGACGGACGAACGGACGGATAGACAGACAGACTGGCAGACAGACGGACAGGTAGACGCGCGCGTAAAGCGGGTATGTGCCACAGGCTATTCGAGATGGCAGTACTTTGAGTGTTCTCTAGAAGAACGCACGGAAGGACAGACTGACAGACGGACAGACAGGTAGACGGACACGTAAAGCGGCTATGAGCCACAGGGTATGCAAGATGGCGGTACTTTGAATGTTCTCTAGATGGACGCGTGGACGGACGCTCGGATGGACAGACAGAGAGACAGACGGACGGACAGGTAGATGGAAGCGTAAAGCGGCTATGGGCCAGAAGGGATGCGAGATGGCGGTACTTTGAGTGTTCACTAGATGGACTCACGGATGGGCAAACGGACGGACAGACAGACAGACAAGCACACGAACGGACAGGTAGATGGAAGCGTAAAGCAGCTATGGGCCAGAGGGGATGCGAGACGGCGGTACTTTGAGTGTTCTTAAGTGAACGCACGAACCGACGCATGGACGGACAGACGGACGGACAGGTAGACGAACGCGTAAAGTGGCTATGTGCCACAGAGCATGCGAGAAGGCGGTACTTTGAGTTTTCTCCAGATGGATGCACGGACGAACGCTTGGACAGACAGACAGACAGACTAGCAGATGGACTAACAGGTAGACGAACGCGTAAAGCGGCTATGGGCTACAGCGTATCTGAGGTGGCGATACTGTGAGTGTTCTCTAGATGGACATATGGACGGACGCTCGGATGGACAGACAGACAGACAGACAGACGGACGGACAGGTAGATGGACGCGTAAAGCGGCTATGTGCCACAGGGTATGCGAGATGGCAGTATTCAGAGTGTTCACTGGATGGACACAAGGACAGACGCATAGACGGAAAGAAAGACAGACTCGCAGACGGACGGATAGGTAGACGGACGCGTAAAGCGGCTATGTGCCACAGGGTATGTGAGATGGCAGTACTTTGAGTGTTCTCTAGATGGACGCACGGACGGACGCATGGACGGACAGAAAGACAGACTAGCAGATGGACTAACAGGTAGACGAACGCGTGAAGCGGCTATATGCTACAGCTTATGGGAGATGGCGGTTCTTTGATTGTTCTCTAGATGGACCCACGGACGTATGCATGAATGAACAGACAGACAGACAGACAGACAGACAGACAGACAGACAGACAGACAGACAGACAGACAGACAGACAGACTACCAGACGGACGTGTACAGCGGCTGTTTGCCGCAGGATATGCGAGAAGGTGGTACTTGCAGTGTTCACTACATGGACGCACGGACGGACGCATGGACAGACAAACAGACATACTAGCAGACGGACGAACAGGTAGCCGGACGCGTAAAGCAGCTATGTGTCACATTGTATGCAAGAGGGTGGTACTTTGAGTGTTCTCCAGATGGATGCACGGACGGACGCTTAGACGGACACAGAGACAGACTTGCAGATAGACTAACAGGTAGACGAACGCGTAAAGCGGCTATGTGCAACAGCGTATTCGAGATGGCGATACTTTGAGTGTTCTCTAGATGGACGTATGGATGGACGCTCGGATGGACAGACAGACTAGCAGACGGATGGACAGGTAGACGGACGCGTAAAGTGGCTATGTGCCACAGGGTATAAAGATGCGAGATGGCGGTACTCAGAGTGCTCACTAGATGGACGCACGGACGGACGCGTGGACGGACAACTAGACATACTAGCAGACAAACGGACAGGTAGACGGACGCGTAAAGCGGCCATGTGCCACAGGGTATGCAAGATGGTGGTACTTGGAGTGTTCTCTAGATGGACACACGGTTGGACGCGTGGACGGACATACTGACAGACAAGCAGACGGACGGACAGGTAGACGGACACGTAAAGCGGCTATGTGCCACAGGATATCCGAGATGGCGGTACTTTGAGTGTTCTCTAGATGGACGCACAGAGGGATGCATGGACGGACAGACAGATTGATTAGCAGACGGACACTTAAGCGGCTTTGTGCCTCAGGGTATGCGAGATGGCAGTAATCAGTGTTCACTAGAGGAACTCATGGACGAAAGCTCGGATGGACAGACAGACAGACAGACAGACGGACGGACAGGTAGATGGACGCGTAAAGCGGCTATAGGTCACAGGGTATGCGAGATGGCGGTACATGGAGAGTTCTCTAGATGGACGCACAGACGGACACATGGATAAACAGAGAGACTAGCAGACGGACGGACAGGTGGACGCATGTGTAAAGCGGCGATTGTTAAGACGATCAAGACCAGGGACTGCTTCGAACGAATACGGTTTATTAGAAGTAGTGAAGTAGCGCGCGCTCGCTCCGGGCAGCAGTCTTCTTTCTTCTTCCGGCGTTTGATGACAATATTTTATAGGCTCCCGCCCGCCCAAGTTGAAATGTGATAAGCCCTCGCCGGCTATTTGAAACAACCTTCCTTTGGGTATATGTGGTTCACCGATCTTCTTAGAAGCTCTTTTTTTTGCCTGTGCGAAGGAGACAAGCTCTTGTTATTCCGTCTCGCCCAGGGTAGAGTTTTTCAATCCGACACATTTTCCTAATTGTTCTTGGAGCCTTGTCCGCAACCAACACGATGTCCCCCTGTGAGAGAGGTTTTGCTTGCCGTCTCTTGGGTTTGACCGTAGCTCCTATTTCCTTGATATATTGAAATACCACGGGTTCAGCTGACGCTTTATTCAAGCAACAGCGAAAATGGCGCCGATGATGAAGAAAAACGGGCGAAGACTGATGATGGTTCTTGACAGATGAGGATGACGTCCAATGAATTCTTTCACTCATTTCCTCCGTCAACGGAAGCGGCCAGCCTGGCCGCGAATTACGCTGGGAAACGCATACGAAAGGGTTTGAGACGCGAAACGCGAACAATCTCTGTCCCGCGTCAGCGTTGGTCAGTTGGGACATGAACAAGTGTGACAAGATAGTTCACCGGTTAGGTCTGTTCGATAACTTTGTAGGGGTCAAGATAGCGTGACTCAAGCTTCTCGCATAAGCCAGGCGTTTGCGCAGGAGTCCACAGAAGCACATCGTCGCCAGGGCGGTAGAGAACGACACGGTGAGTGGCATCGTAACGATGTTTACGATCTTCTTGGCTAGCTTCGGTGTTTACACGGTCAAGACGACGGCATCGAGCAACACGGGACAGAAACTGGTCGCAAACGAATGTTAAAGAGTTGACGGGGCCAGAAAAGAATGAAACGTCGAGTGGTGATGTCAGTTGGCGTCCGTATACTACGAAAAATGGAGAATAGCCTGTGGTTCGTTGAACTGACGTATTATACGCACACGTGACAAAGGGAAGTATGGCATCCCAATTGCGATGGTCCGGTCGGATATACATGGACAGCATGTAACACAGCGTGCGATGAAATCTTTTCGTTAAGCCATTGGTTTGCGGGTGATAGCTAGATGTTGTTTTATGAACTGGTTTTGATGCTTGAAGAACTTCACTGAGGGTGCTCGAAAAAAATGCCTTGCCCCGGTCACTCAAGAGAACACGAGGGGTTCCGTGACGTAGGTAAATAGAATGCAAGAAGAAAGTTGCTACTTCTGAAGCAGTTCCTGAAGTGATCGAGGCCGTCTCAGCGTACCGGGTCAAGTGATCAACCGCGGTGGCGATCCATCTCTTGCCGTCTGATGTAGTTGGGAGGGGCCCGAAGAGGTCAATTCTGACGACAGAGAACGGCTCTGATGGACAAGGAAGTGGTTGTAGGGTCCTGACTGGAGCAGTAGTGGGCCGCTGGCGGTGTTGGCAAAGTGCGCACGAGGCGATATATTTAGCTACCGTCATGAAAAGACCTGGCCAGAAGAAGCGACTGCGGATGCGCTGGTATGTTTTGTAGTAACCTAAGTGTCCTGACGTTGGGTCGTCTTGGGAAGCACGCAGAACTTCAGTGCGTAGTGCGCGTGGTACGACGGGAACCATGGGTGGCCTTTCGGGTGGAAAATGTATCGATGTAGCACATCGTCCTCCAACTTGAATAGTCGAAGTTGTTTCCGGAGTCTGGCATTTGGGGAAGATGAAGCGCCGGTAAGCCGACCAATGATTTCAGTACAATAAGAATCGGCTCGCTGGTGAGTGGTAAGTACTGACGGACGGGTGGATGAAGGTAGAGAAGAAATCGATTGATAATATCGACGAGGCGTTCTCCGTATAGCCTATTTGACAAGGGGATGTGACGTGCGCCGAAGACTGCGGCAAAGGGCATCGTGACAAATCTTCGGCATCTTGGTGTTGTCTTCCAGTCTTGTAGATGACGTCGAAGTCATACGATTGTAACCGGAGAATTCAGCGGCCAAGTCGGCCCGACAAGTTTTTGAATTGTGGACTACCAGCAAAGAGAATGGTGGTCTGTCACAATAGTAAAATGTCGACCATGTAGATACGGACGAAATTTTTGGATGGACCAGACAACAGCCAAGCACTCTTGTTCGGTTATCGAGTACCTCTTCTCTGCAGAGGTCAGAGTGCAGCTTGCATACGCGAGAACTTTCTCGCGAAAGGCAAGCTCGTGCTGGAGGAGTACGGCGCCGATTCCTTGTCCACTAGCGTCAGTGTGTAATATCGTAGGTGCCTTGTCATCGAATAACAAAGCACCGGTGGGGATGTGAGTGCCTGCTTGAGCTCTTGAAACGAGGCTTCGAGTGATCATTCCAATCGAAGGAACCGGTACTATAAAGGAGCTTGTGGAGAGGCGCGGCAAAAGTGGCAAAGTTGCGAATGAAGCGGTGAAAGTACGATGCGAGTCCAAGAAAACTGCGTAGTTCTTTGGAACGAAAGGGTCGCGGAAAGTTGAGGACTGCGGAAATTTTGTCCGGATCGGGCTGGATGCCATCTTTACTAACTAGATGTCTCAGAACTCTTATAGCTGTGTTGCCGAAATGGCACTTCTTTGTGTTTAATTGAAGTCCAGCATTGGAGAGACATGTGAGCACTTGATCTAGGCGCTGCAGATGATCAGCAAAAGTGGAAGAAAACACGACAATGTCATCGAGGTAGCATAGACAAGTTTTTCACTTGAGGCCACGAAGAACAGTGTCGATCATCCTTTCAAATGTTGTGGGAGCATTACATAGGCCGAATGGCATTACGTTAAACTCGTAAAGACCGTCCGGCGTAGAAAAGGCGGTCTTTTCTTTGTCTGCTTCGTTCATTGGTATTTGCCAATACCCGGACCGAAGGTCAAGGGTGGAGAAGTATTGGGCGCCTTGCAATGAGTCAAGTTCATCATCTATACGGGGCATCGGATATACATCCTTTCGGGTAATCGTGTTAAGCGCGCGGTAATCAACACAAAAACGTAACGATCCATCCTTCTTTTGTACCAAGACAACGAGTGATGACCAAGAACTGGTAGAGGGTCGTATGATCTTTTTTTAGAATATCGGTCACGTTCTCGTCGATGATTTTGCGCTCGGCCAAGAAGACTCGGTAGGGACGACGGCGTACAACAGTCTGACCTCCAGTGTCGATGCGATGATGCGCAACTGTGGTCTGTCCTAGTGACCAAGCGATGGCGTAAAAGGGGGCCTGGTGTTTTGTTAGCAAATTTAGCAACGCCTCACATTGAGAAGCCGAAAGGTCAGGATTTATACCGGGAGCAAAGGAGGAGGAAGTAACAGACCGGGCCTGTTGTGGCTGAGCTGTCAAGGCTTCAAGTGAGACCAAAGATACTGGTTTGGTATCCACATAACACGACAGTGCAGAACCTTGAGGTTGGAGGACAGGCTCCGGAATAGGGTTCAGGTCAAGGATTATCGCAGCACTGTCTTTGAACCGCACCAGGCTGGAGGGGACTACAACGCCGCGAGCTAGACAGTGGCTGGAAGGGGTGATAAGGACGTCACCATTGGCAATATTCGGAGAAGTGATGGAGATGAGTTGCTCCTGCACGGGAGCAGTATGGTATCGGAAGCTGTGAAAAAACGCAATGATTTCTCGTCGACACGTTCGCTGCAGTGATCGGTCTCGGTCATCTCGACTACACGTTGACGGCAAGAAATTAATGCAGATGCTGATGAGAGAAAGTCCCAACCTAAAATTAGTTCATGAGCACATGAAATTAAGACAGCGAAGGTGATGTGGTGACGAATACCATCAATGAAGACACGCGCTGTACATTGGGCCGATGGTGTAATTATTGCTCCATTGGCCCCAATCAAAGATGATCCAAGGTAGGGTGTCTTCACTTTCCGCAATCGAGAACACAAGTCGGCACGCATAACAGAAATAGTTGCTCCAGTGTCCACCAAAGCCAACACCCGTACACCTTGCACAGTTACCAATAACATGTTTTATGGTCGTTCAGGAGGACTTGTTACATTTCGCCGCGATGCAGTTTTACCTCCAAAAACTGCACTGTTTAGTTTTCCGATCGCTGGGCAGTCAGTTGAGAGACAGGTCGAAGGCGTGAAGCAGAGCGTCTGCGTGGCGAAGGCGAGCGTGGTCGAGAGGCACGTGTATTGTTGGTCGTGTTGGAAATGCGCATAGGAGACGGGAGTCGGTGGTTGGCAGGACTGTCGCCATAACGGTAGTAACCTCGTGCACATGTGTCGTTTCGTTCAACAGCGGCATAACCACGATGCTCATCTTTTTGCCGACGTCGACATCCCCGGAAAATGTGTCCTCGAATTCCGCTGTAGTAGCAAATAGGCCGTCGGGCCCGCCAGGAAGAATGGTAGCTAGGGTTCGGTGGACGGGCGACTAGAGGTGCGAGATGTTCGTGATCAGGCACAGGCGGTGGTACTTGAGACGGCGAGGGTCGCATTGAAGCGATCTGTGCATACGAAGCGGGTTGGGTGCATGGTGGAGCACGGTGGGTGCTTTGAAACGCTGACATTTCTTCCATAATAATGCCACGCAGATCGCTAGAAGCGGGTTGAGCGGGAACGTTGTCAGAAGGAGGTAAACTGTAGGCTTGCAGTTCCTCACGAATTATGGTTCGAATGATGCATCGGAGCTCCATACTGTGTGCCAGGGGGTTCTCAGAGAAGTCGGGTCGCAGGCGGATTGACTGCAAGGTATCAAGCCGCTGGCATACAGAGACGACGTCGGAAACCGTCGAAGGGTTGTGCGCGACGAGGGCGTTGAAAGCGGTAGGTCCGATACCCTTCAAAAGGTGCCGGACACGATCACCTTCTGGCATGGTGTCGTCGACACGGCGGCAAAGTGCAAGCACATCCTCAATATAGGAAGTGTAGGACTCACCGCAATGTTGAACACGTTCTGCCAATTTCTTCCGAGCAACTTCTGAACGGACGGTCGGTGCGCCGAAAATGCGTCGGAGCTGGTCTTTGAAGAAAGATCAATCGCGGAAGTCACTCTCATGATTTAGGAACCACGTCTTGGCAACCTGAGAGACGTAAAACTGGACGCATGCTAATTTCGATGCTTCGTTCCAGTTGTTGTAGACACCTACGCGGTAATAGTTGTCGAGCCAGCCTTCGACATCTTCGCCAGGCAGACCGGAGAAGATTGGAGGCTCCCGAGGGGGGTTGTTGACCGGGCTAGGGTTGGCGGTGGGTGGTTAAGCCGGCGGGTGGTTCGGTTGGGCTTGCTCTTGCGCCATGGGGCTCTGCTGGCGTAAGCGACGTCCCGAACTAAGCTCCCGGAGGTGGCTTTGGATGGAAAGAGGTCGAAGCGATCGGGAAACACCTTCCACCACTTGAAATACCACGGGTTCAGCTGACGCTTTATTCAAGCAACAGCGAAAATGGCGCCGATGATGAAGGGGAACGGGCGAAGACTGATGATGGTTATTGACAGATGAGAATGACGTCCAAGGAATTCTTACAATATTCTTGATGCCATCTTTTCCACCAAGTGCGCACGAGTTTGCATCTGCGTCGCCATGCGTCTTCGATGTCACCGTTGTACAGTCTTGTTTGTCCGCCTTGAAGCTGTCGCCGTCCACCTATGATGTCTGGCGGCGTTAGTGGCATTGGCTCGTCAGGTTCTCCATATACGTAAGTCAATGGTCGACTGTTGAGTGTTCCTTCAACTTCTGCTACAATAGTGCGCAGCTCCTCTACCGAAGCTATGCTTTTCGATATTATTTTTCGCATCGACGTCTTCAAGCTTCACATGAGGCGCACGTAAAATTCTCCCCACCGTGGCGCGCACTCGGCTGTCGTTTTCCATTGAATTTGTTGGCCACTGCAGTAATTCTTTAAGACCTCGTTTTTAGTTGTTTCGAGCATTCTGTTGATTTTCTTTCCAGATTTTATAAATGTTTTGGCGTTGTCCGGGTATATTACTGCTGGTATTCCCCGTCGAGCTTTAAATAGTCGGAATGTTTGTAAAAAACTTGACGATGACAAATCGTTGGTAACTTCCAAGTGTACTCCTCTTGTTACCGCGCAGGTGAATATCAGTACATATTGCTTCACAATCTGGTACTTGTCCTTTTCGTAAAGAGGTCCTATGAAGTCCACTTCCGTAACTTTGAATGGCTCTGCTTCAGTGACTCTGTCTGCCCGAAGTGAAGGTATGCCTTGAGTCGCCGGTCTGGAGTTATGCCTCTTGCAGACGACACATTTGTTTAGAACTCTTTTCGCTGCTTGTCTACCCTGCAATATCCAGAACTGAGTTCGAAGTTGTGCTAGCGTCATTTGAACTCCTTCGTGTGATACCATTTTATGCACATGACGTATTAGCATGTCCGTGAAATGCTCATCCTTTACAATATAATTACGTGCTAGTTGAATTCTTGGCTGCACTGCAATCGTCCTTTCTGTCTGATGATGCCATCGTCATCAAGGTAGACTTCGTGTCCATTATTTTTCAAATGATCGATTGTTTGAAGAAGCCTCACCCTTTGTTTGTCTCAGTGATATTTGGGTCTGTCTTATCCAGTATTTCTCTGCATTTGTTACCTCTTTTCCTGTCAACGGCCCTTTGTGATTTTCCTTTCTTGTGTTGTTTATGAGTCTGAACACCCATGCTGTCACTCTTATAAGCCGTCCGTATGATGAATATCTTTCGATTTCCAAGATTGGCGCAATTTCGGCTCTTCCCATGCTATAATGCCATTGTGTTTTATGCTGGTCTTCTACGTCTGTATTTATGCCAATTATGCTTACTAAGTTCTTTTCCAGTGATGTTATTCATTCTGGACCATTCCACCATAACTTTGACTTTATCAATGCCTTTGCGCTTATTCCTCGTGTAAGTAGGTCAGCAGGGTTGTCCTCACTTTGCACGAATGACCAGCTTGCTTGAAGTGTTTTCTCTAATTTCTGCGATTCTGTTGGCATCAAACGAATCTCTTTTGCTTGTTACCTTGATCCAGTGCAGCACAATCATCGAGTCCGTCCAGCAGTGTATTTCCTGAAAACCCATTGAAGTGACCTTTGATGTAGTAGCATAATCTTGATGCTACCACCGCTTCCATCAATTCAAGTCGCGCCTATGTCAGTTATTTATTTAGAGCTACGCGACTTTTTGCTGTTACCAGCCTTGATTCTTTGCTTCCATCGTGGTATACTGCTATCAAGTATGCTGCCGCTCCGTATGCTAATGTGCTCGCATCGACAAATACATGCAGCTTGTATGCTTGTACTGGTTGATTCTTGCTTGCGTAGCATCGTGGGATTTCTAGAACTCGAAAGTCCTCCGCTTCAGACATAAGGTTCTTCCATTTGTCGCATTCATCATTAGGGAGCTGGTCATCTCACGTGACGTTCATTTTCTACAGTCTCTGCAGTCCTATTTTCGCGCGTACTGTGAATGCCGACAACAAACCGAGTGGGTCAAATATCTTCGCTGTGGTTTGTAACGCAGCCCTTTTTGTGAGGTGCGTTGTATCTGTTAATAAATTCCACTTTTCCATAGGGAAGCAAATCATGTCCTTTGAGTGTTTCCATATCAAGCCCAGAAGCATTGTAAATCCTCTAGATCGAATATCTATGTGAGAATCGTCTCTTTCGTTTTCATCAATTATTTTGTTTAATCGCTCTTTATTGGATGTCAATTTTCTCAAATTCATCGCTGCCTCTCTGAACACTTGCTTTGCCTCTTCGTACAGCTTAGCAGCTTCATCAAGCGTTGCTGCTCCAAAATGACATCATGCACGTAGATCGCTTTCTGCAGTGTCCTTGTCGTATCAGGAAACTGGTTTTCCAATTGTTTCAAATGGTGTTTAATTGTAGCTGCCAGTATAAACGTACTTGGTGTTGTTCCGAACATTACTCTTGTCATGCGCCATGTTTGCACTTCATTCAATAACCTTCCTTCAGCGTCATGCTTCTACCACAGAAATTCATGCTTCTACCTCAGTGCATCGCTATCCTCTTCATGTATAGAGATTTGTAGAAATGCCTTTTCAACATCTACAACTAACGCCACCTTTTCTTATCGGAAATTAATGAGCAGCGATAGAATGTCCTCATTCAAATTGGGTCCTGCCTCTAGGTTCTTGTTTAAAGACGTGCCTTTTCGAGAATGTGATGAGGCGTCGAACACTACTCGAACCTTTCTTGTGGCTCGGTCCTCTCTAATGATCGCATGATGTGGCATGTAGTAGCAAAGTGCATTCGGCTGTTCTGATGGCTCTTGGACCCCCTCTGCGACTCCTAATGCCATATACTCTGATATAGCTTTGTCGTAGCGATACAGCATGTCTTCATTTTTCTGCAGCGTTATAGTCAGTTGCTGTAGTCTTTTATCGCATTTTCCTTGTTGCTCTCCAAGTTTACGCCCTGTTTCCATGGCAAGCTGACTTGATAGCGACCGTTTTGATGAACAATCTTGTGCTCGAATTCTTCGACCATTTCATTTCCGGTGTTATCCAAACTATTTCTTGTGATCCCCATTGACTCCAGGCTCCAGAACTTCTGTAGCTCTTGCTGGAGTTCTGTCTCCGCAGCTTCGACCTTCAGAACCATGACTGCTTGATTATGTGTTAGTTTTGCCTTGCTTTGCTCTGACGGCCCTTGCAGTTCCCATCCCAGTATAGTTTCTACAGCCATCAGTCGGTCCTCGATTCTTTGAGTTGTACCAGTAAAGAACTCCCAATCATAGTCTGAGCCGATCAGTAGTTCTACAGATTTTGTTGCAGTTGTCTTGGTCCTGTGATCAGCCACTTGCATATTTAGCTGCTTCATTTTTCTTGTTAAGTTTCTTAGTTGGAGTGGGAATACAATTGTGCGAGATAACGTCGACATGTAACGCTTCAATCACTGTTGTCGTGATTGTTTCTCGTGATCCTACAGTCGCTTGCACCACGTTCATTTGTTTGACCTTTTCGTCTCCTTCAAATGAACCAATCGTCAGCCTTTCCTGTCGCAACACCTTCGCATTTATTTCTTTCGTTAATCCCGTTTCGATAAACGAACGTTGACTTCCGCTGTCTAATAACAAACGGCAATGTCGGCCACATGTTTCTCTTCTACGCACGCTGCCGTGTGCAAAAGCACAAACTTATGCTTGATATTTTCAGTTGCTTGTAGCGTAGACGTCGTCGTTCGGCTTGCGCTGTTGAGACCACCTCTGCCCTTGTTTTCTGCATCACCGTTCTACATACTGACGTGGCATGTCGTCCCTTGCATTGCTTGCATTTTACTTGGGCCTTGCAAACGCGTGCAGTGTTGTTTGCTCGCGTACATCTGAAGCATGCTCTATTTTCGGTACGCATAGCTTTCTTTTCATCCATTTCAATGCTCCTACGACAGTTTTCGGTTGCGTGGGTTTTCTGCTTGCAGAATAAGCATATTCTGTCCACTGAGCTATAGAAGCTTGAAGTTGTGTGCATCTGTCCGCGGGTCTCTCTTGGTTTTGCAGTTATCCTCTCTTGTTCACGTTGTGTTTCTTCACGAAAAGCCGCTTGCTCTCTTAAGAATAACATAAGCCTGTCCAGCGTTTCCTCGCACGCTTTTCCCGTTGCGTTGCTTTGCTCGCAGTTTTCTGAAGCTGAGCTGTTTCTCATAGCCTCTTTTGATTTGAACTGCACTGATAATTCTGGTGGTATTGCTCTTTTGAATACCGGTAACAACATCGGCGCATAGCTCTCGGTTTCCACTTTTAGTGACTTGAGTGCCAATATGTTAACTTGCACTCTCTGTACTAGCCGATTCAAGTCATCGGTATCTTGAACAGACGTCACTTGCTCAAACTCAATCGCTCATTCATGTTGTGTTGAGTGAAGAAAACGACAACTACGGAAGTGCGGGGCAAGGCGTGTGTAATGTGCGCGTGAGTGTCAGCGAATCAGCTGATGACCTGTGGTGGCCCATAGAGGTGGCGTGCCACGATTGGCCCACGTGTGATCATTCCGTGGCAGTAGGCTGTGTCGCTTGGGACGAGCTGAAGCAGCGGCAGACGGGAGACAGCGGGCTGAAGCGTCGGACGCAGGCGATCCAGGTTCCGACCAGGGAACGCGGCCGTCCACGCTACTGTCGTCCAACTACCAGCTGGGGCGGCATTGCCGGCACGAGTACTGCATCTCGGGGCGCGGCCTGGCCTGCTGTTCTCTTCCTTGCCGAGGGCATCGCGGATCTCGGCGAGGCGTCTCCACGGTCAGCCGTTCGACACAGCGATGAACGTGGCCCGGCTAATGGTCACAGTTGCGTCGAGCATCGCGTCTCGGCGCACGCTCTTCGCTGGACGGGCTGGCCATTCCCCGCATGGAGCATCGGGTCTCCGATGCGGGTTGACTGCTCCGTGGCCGCACTCATGCCATCAAGCACCGGGGTCACCAGAGCATCGCACATCGGCAAGGGACGAGCGAGACGTTCTGCTGGGCGAGACGCGGGAGTGCGCACAGAGGAGCACGGATCCGGGCGAGGTCCAGGGTGGCCGAGGATCCAGGTGCCAGGGAAGTTGCTTGCTGAATTTAGGATCGCCGAGCGGTGCCGAGCGACGCGCCAGACTCGGACGTTGGCCACGAGCTCATGAGCTGCAGGGTGCACCCGAGGGTCCCTGGTGGTGCCCTGGCCAAGAAGAAGGAACGTGCGGAAAAGAGAGCTCGAGGGTTGAGGCCACGAAGGCAGAGGAAGCGGTGCGCCGCTGGAGAGGACGAGTTCCTGGCAGCGTTCCTGAGGCGGACGTGAAACCCGTACGTGTCGGCCAGGTCGAGCTCCGGTGTGTCTGTTCAAGGTCCAAGGCTTAGACCTGCCGAACGGCTTCTGCCGGAGCGCAGTGGCTGGGAGCAGGTTTGTGGGCGAGGCCTACCAGCTGTGGTCCTCGTGAGCCGTGGCCTGATCCTGGACCTCCGGAGTTGTGACCCTGACTGCTGGGTTGGCCGCGACGTCCGACTCAACGGAGCTGCACACGGTAGCGTATCCGTGCACCGTCAGTCGTTCCACCCATGCCATGAAATAAAAAGTTCACGTTAATCCTTTCTCGTCCGCTATCAACAAACATAGTGACGAACGTTCCTTAACCATCACACATGTGCATTTCAACGGAATGTTCTTGATTGCCGAAAGTTTTTTGCAGTATTTTGATTGCGTTATCATAAATTTCCTCTGCCGAGTACTGAAGTCCTTTAATAGCAGCCGCAGCTTTTCCGGTTAGTAATGCTAACAAGTAATTGAACTTCTATCCCTTGCTCATGTTCGGTCTCAGGTGAACTGCTGAACCGTACTGAGAACAAAAGTGGTTCAACTCCAAAGTTTTTCACCCAAACTTTATCATTTCAAGCCTTGGTAGCTGAACTAGTTCCATTGCTTCTTGTCCTGTACTTGAGGGCGTCACCTGCCTTGTCCTATCGCTTGAATTCGATTGTTCAGGCTGTCGAAGTCTAATTTCTATTGCAGATAAGATCGTCATTAATTACATGTCGTAATCTATGACGCTTTGGAATTCAGCTTTGGCATTGTCTTCTGTAAAAACTTTTCCATTTGCTCGTTCGCGCTCTTGAGACTGCCGCTTATTGCTTTAATCTGCGTCTGCGTTGTAAGCAGCTGCTCCCGGTTAGCTCCATCATTAATTTGCTGACCGGCTGCGTTAATCAGTCGCATAATCTAGGAGCGAAGCGTTTTCCTTTTCTTCGTTATCACTTCTTTGCTCATATTGAGGCGGTTAACAATCACTCTTTACTTTTCAATCGTTCGTTCTGATGCTCATACTGTCCACCGTGGTCTCGTCGCTCGATCCAGGTCGATCCTCTGCTCCTCCGCCGTTTTCTTCTCTGCTGCTCTGTGGCAGGTTGACCTTTCTTGCCGGCGAGGAGATAGTATCCTGGTTCACGGCACCATTGTTAAGACGATCGAGACCAGGGACTGCTTCGAACGAATACGGTTTATTAGAAGAAGTGAAGTAGCGCACGCTCGCTCCAGGCAGCAGTCTTCTTTCTTCTTCTTCCGGCGTTTGATGATGATGTTTTATTGCTATGTGCCACAGGGTATGTGAGATGGCGGTACTTTGAGTGTTCTCTAGATTGACGCATGGACGGACGCATGGATAGACAAACAGACAGAATAGCAGACGGATGGACAGGTAGACGGACGCGTAAAGTGGCTATGTGCCACAGGGTATGCGAGATGGCGGTACATTGATTGTTCACTAGATGCACTAACGGATGGGCGCATGGACGGACAGACAGACAGACAACTAGACTGATGGACAGGTAGATGGACGCGTAAAGCGGATATGTGCCACAGGGTATAAAGATGCGAGAATGCGGTACTCAGAGTGCTCACTACACGGATGCATGGACGGAAGCGTGGATGGACAGACAGACAGACTAGCAGACGCACGGACAGGTAGATGGACGCGTAAAGCGGCTATGTGCCACGGTGTGCGACATGGCTGTACATTGAGCGTTCTCTAGATGGACGCACTCACGGACGCATGGATGAACAGACAGACTGACAGACAGACAGACAGACAGACAGACAGACTAGCAGACGGACGGACAGGTAGACGGATGTGTAAAGCGGCTATGTGCCACAGGTTATGTGAGATGGCGGTACTCTGATTGTTCTCTAGATGGACGATCGGAAGGATGCATGGATGAACAGACAGACAGACAGCCAGACAGACAGACAGACTAGCACGCAGACGGACAGGTAGACGGATGTGTAAAGCGGCTATGTGCCACAGGGTATGTGAGATGGCGGTACTTTGAGTGTTTTCTAGATTGACGCACAGACGGACGCATGGATGGACAGATAGACAGACTAGCAGACGGACGGACAGGTAGACGGACGCATAAAGCGTCAATGTGCCACGGTAAGCGAGATGGCTGTACTGTGAGTGTTCTCTAGATGGACGCACGGACGGACACATGGACGGACGGACAGACTAGCAGACGGACGGACAGGTAAAGCGACGCATAAAGCGGCTATGTGCTACAGGGTATGCGAGATAGCGGTACTTTAGGTGTTCTCTAGATGGACGCACGGAAGGACGCATGGATGAACAGACAAAAAGACAGACACACAGACTAGCAGACAGACGGACAGGTAGACGAATGCGTAAAATGGCTATGTGCCACAGGGTATGTGAGATGGCGGTACTTTGAGTGTTCTCTAGATTGACGCATAAACGGACGCATGGACGGACAGACAGACAAGCTGACGGACTGACAGGTAGACGGACGCGCAAAGCGGCTAAGGGCTACGATTTATGTGAGATAGCGGTACTTTGAGATTTCTCTAGATTGACGCACGGACGGACGCATGAATGGACAGACAGACAGACAGACTAGCAGGTAGACGGGCAGGTAGACGGACGCGTAAAGTGGCGATGTGCCACAGTGTATGCGAGATGGCGGTACTTTGAGTGTTCACTAGATGGACTCACGGATGGGTACATGGATGGACAGACAGATAGCAAGCAGATGGACGGACAGGTAGATTGACGCGTAAAGCGGCTATGTGCCACAGGTTTTGGGAAATGAGAGATGGCAGTACTCAGAGTGTTCACTAGGTGGACTCACGGACGGATGCATGGACAGACGGACAGACAGGCTAGCAGACGGACGGACGTATAGACGGACGCGCAAAGCGGGTATGTGCCACAGGGTATACGAGATGCATAATCGCAGTACACAGAGTGTTCACTAGATGGACTCACGGATGGGCGCAAGGACGGACAGACAGACAGACAAGCAGACGGATGCACAGGTATACGGACGCGCGGCAACAGCATTTCCGATGGAGGCGGAAATGTTGTAGGCCCGTGTGCTCAGATTTGGGTGCACGTTAAAGAACCCCAGATTGTCGAAATTTCCGGAGCCCTCCACTACGGCGTCTCTCATAATGGTATGGTGGTTTTGGGACGTTAAATCCCACAAATCAATAATCAATTAGGTATACGGACGCGTAAAGCGGCTATGTGCCACAGGGTATCCGAGATGACAGTACTTTGGGTGCTCACTAGTTGGATGCACGGATGGATGCATGGAGGGACAGACACACAGACTAACAGACGGACGGACAGGTAGAGGGACGCGTAAAGCGGCTATAGGCTACAGCGTGTGCGAGATGGCGGTACTTTGAGTGTTCTCTAGATGGACGCATGGGCGGATGCGTGAATGAACACACAGACAGACAGACAGACTTGCAGACGGACGCATAAAGGGGCTCTTTGCCACAAGGTATGCGAGATGGTGGTACTTGGAGTGTTCACTACATGGACGCACGGACGGACGCATGGACGGACGCATGGACGGACAGACAGACATACTAGCAGGCCGACGGACAGGTGGACGGACGCGTAAAGCGGCTCTTTGCCACAGGGTATGCGAGATGGTGGTATTTGGAGTGTTCACTACATGGACGCATCTACTGGGAGATAAACAATCCAAAAGCAATCTGCAGCTTACAATTGACAGACTTATTCACAACCTAAAGAACTCTGGTCTGACAGAGACACAAATTATCGATGAGCTCGCCTCGAGTTATCTTTGCACAGAACCCACCTCACACAATGATTACCCTCCTACTTTGCCAGAGACCGGAACAGACCCTCTTGCTTCCCCCTTCATGTGCGAAGAGGTACGAGAGATTCTATATTAGCTCAACGGCAGATCAGCTCCGGGTCCCGATGGGATCAGTAACAAACTCCTAAAGAATTTACCTGACGAGGATATCGAGCTTCTAACGAATAAAATCAACGAGGTGTGGGAGACTGGTGAGGTTCCAATAGAGTGGCGCGACGCGACCGTCATCCTCATTCCGAAGCCGGGGAATACCCTAGAGCTTGGCTCGCTCCGGCCGATATCGCTCACTTTATGTCTAGGGAAGGTCGCCGAGCACGTTATCTTCAAGCGGGCCACTAAATTTGCCGAGCAAAGGAATTTCTTTCCGTTTAATCTAATTGGATTCAGGCCGTCCATGTCAACGCAGGATGTAATCTTGCTTTTAAAACACAAGATCATTGACAGGGTCTCCAGAGACACGAGAGCTGTTTTGGCACTTGACCTTGAAAATGCCTTCGACAAGGTCAAAGACACTCACATACTTCGTTCCATTAAAGAAGCGGGTATAGGAGAACATTTTTACAACTACATCAGATCAATTCTTAAGAATAGAAAAGCTACCATTCGCCTAGGATCTCTCGGCTCGAAGACGTTTCATCCTGGACCCAGAGGCACGCCCCTAGGGGCAGTGCTATCCCCATTTCTATTTATCTTATCTCTGAGAGCACTTTCCCACAGTCTGGCCGAGATTGTAAGTCTTGGTCACGCCTTCTACGCTGATGATATCACCGTCTGGTGCGAGGGAGGTAGTGATGGGCAAATTGAAGAGCGATTACAAACAGCGATCAGGGTTGTCGAAGATTTTCTTCACAAGACAGGACTCTGCTTTTCGGCTAATAAATCGGAACTGCTCCTTTGCCGGCCAACAATCGGTGCAAAAAAAGGAAATTTCTCCGATATCTTGATCACCGCAACGAACGGCTTTATTATTCCGATCATAAATAAAGTTAGAATCCTCCGTATGTTCCTGGAGGAGGATGGCACTAACGCCTACACGTTAGAACGCATCGCAGCCAAAGCCGATTCCATGACAAAATTAATCACGAGGGCGGCCAACAAACGAGGGGGGTTATCCGAGGAGAACCTTCGTAGACTCTTTCACGCCTTTCTAATGAGCCACATCAACTACATCGTCCTGGCCCACAAGTGGAGCAGGAGGGATGAAGTCCGAATAGAATCAATAATTCACAAGAACATAAAAAAGGTACTGGGTCTCCCTCAGAGCACCAGTACAGAACATATATTGGCGCTGGGTGTCCACAACACCTTCAGCGAAATAGTAGAGGCACAACAGGTCGCCCAAATTGCAAGACTGGCTTCAATGGAGGCTGGCAGACAGTTACTAGCGCATATTGGTATACGGTCTCCCATTGCCAGACAGAGGGAGTGCGCGCTCCCTATCAAAGTCAGGGAAATGTATACAGAATCTCAGATACCTAGAAATATGCACCCCCAATGCTACTAACATCGCTTACGCTCAAAAATAAATTCAGATGCTGACAAAGCCGAACAGGTGGCAGTGGCCATCGACATGACCACAACGAACCGTTCTACTATTTACACGGACTTGCGAGCCGCCACTACAGCATTTATGAAAGGCTTGGTGGGCACAGAAGCCGCGCGCATTCTCTCAGCTGCATCTTGGTCAGGCAAAAAGCATCTAATTTGGTTTCCTGGTCATGTGGACAGTGATGCTCACGATACCATCCCAAACGCCAACGAACTTGCACACTCCCAGGCGCGAAGTCTCGCACACCACGCCGGAAGTGGGAACTCGGAGGCTGAGGGAGGGCAGTGGCAAAGGGACCCTCTTCTCACTTTCAACGAGGTCTGTAAGCACTACCAGCTAGGGTGTAGGAAGTTTCCGCTTCCACACCCACAACTAAATAGACCACAGGCAATCACCCTGCGAATGTTACAAACAAACACGTATCCATGTCCGTTTATTTGGTCAAAATTCGTAGACGGATTAGACCCACGTTGTCAGCGCTGTGGTCATCCGAGGTGCACCCTCCAGCACATGCTGTGGCAGTGTCACGACTTGCACGGGGGCTCAGGGTCTTCCTCCACTGAGGAAGGCTGGCTTCAGCTTATCACCAGCTTCGCAAAAGACCAGCAGCTAAGGGCTGTCAGGAGAGCCCGCGAAGTCGCCGAGAGCTTTTACCTCCCGGAGCCATCGTGGGCGGGGCCCCCTGACGGGGGCATTCTCGTCTTCTCAGGACCAAATAAAGTTCTTTGACTGACTGACTCACTACATGGACGCACGGCCGGCCGCATGGACGCACGGACGGACGCATGGACGGACAGACTGACAGACTAGCAGACGGACGGACAGGTAGACGGACGCGTAAAGTGGCTATGTGCCACAGGGTATCCGAGATGGCGGTACTTTAAGTGTTCTCTAGATAGACGCACAGACGGACGCATGGACGAACAGACATTCAGATTAGCAGACGGGCGGACAGGTAGATGAACGCATAAAGCGGCTACGTGCCTAAGGGTATGCGAGATGGCGGTAGTTTGATTGTTCACTATGTGGACGCACGGATGTACGCATGAACGGACAGACAGACAGACAGACTAACAGACAGACGGACAGGTAGACGAACGCGTAAAGCGGCTATGAGCCACAGGGTATGCAAGATGACAGTATTTTGAGTGTTCACTGGATGAACGCGTCGACGGACGCTCGGATGGACAGAGACACACAGACAGAGAGACAGACAGACAGACAGATAGACAGACAGACCGACAGACAGACCGACAGACAGACAGACAGACAGACAGACAGACGGACAGGTAGATGGAAGCGTAAAGTGGCTATGGGCCAGAGGGAATGCGAGATAGCGGCACTGTGAGTGTTCACTAGATGGACTCACGGATGGCCACATGGACGGACAGAGAGACAGACAAGCAGACGGACGGACAGGTAGATGGACGCGTAAAGTTGATATGTGCCACAGGGTATATACATGCGAGATGGCGGTACTCAGAGTGCTCACTAGATGGACGCACGGACGGACGCATGGATCAAAATACAGACAGACTAGCAGACGGACGGACAAGTAGACGGACGCGTAAAGTGGCTAGGTGCCACAGTGTATGCGAGATGGCGGTAGTTTGAGTGTTCTCTAGTTAGATTCACGAACGGATGCGTAGACGGACAGACAGACAGACAGACTAGCAGATGGACTAACTGGTAGACGAACGCGTAAAGAGGCCGTGTGCTGCAGCGTATGCGAGATGGCGGTACTTTGTGTGTTCTCTAGATGGACGCACGGATGGATGCAATGATGAACAGACAGACCGACAGAGTAGCAGACGGACGCGTAAAGTGGCTCTTTGCCGCAGCGCATGCGAGAAGGCGGTACTTGGAGTGTTCACTACATGAACGCACGGACGGCGGCATGGGCGCACGGACGAACGCATGCACGGACAACAGACATGCTAGCAGACGGACGGACAGGTAGACGGACGTGTAAAGCGGCTATGTGCCCCAGAGTATGCAAGATGGTGGTGCTTGGAGTGTTCACTAGATGGACACATGGACGGACGCATGGATGGACAGACTGACAGACTAGCAGACGGATGGATAAGTAGACGGGCGCGTAAAGCGGCTATGTGCCACAGGGTTTCGAGATAACGGTACTTTGAGTGTTCTCTAGTAGAACGCATGGACGGAGGCATAGATAGAATGACAGACAGACAGACTAGCAGACGGACGGACAGGTAGACGGACGCGTAAAGTGGCTATGTGCCACAGGGTATCCGAGATGGCGGTTCTTTAAGTGTTCTCTAGATAAACGTGCAGACGGACGCATGGACGAACAGACATTCAGATTAGCATACAGGCGGAGTTAGACGGACGCATAAAGCGGCTATGTGCCTCAGGGTATGCGAGATGGCGGTAGTTTGAGTGTTCACTATGTGGACGCACGGACGGACGCATTGACGGACATACAGACAGACTAACAGACGGATGGACAGGTAGACGGACGCGAAAAGCGGCTATGTGCCACGGGGTGGGCAAGATGACGGTACTTTGAGTGTTCTCTAGATGGACGCGCAGGTGGACGCATGGATGAACAGACAGACACATAGACAGACTAGCAGGCGGACGGACGGGTGGACGGATATGTAAAGCGGCTATATGCCACAGGGTGTGTGAGATGGCAATACTTTGAGTGTTCTCTAGATTGACGCACGGACGGACGCATGGACGGACCGACGGACAGACTTGCAGAGAGACGGACGAAAAGACGAAGGCGTAAAGCGGGTATGTGCCACAGGGTATACGAGATAAGAGATGGCAGTACTCAGAGTGTTCACTGTATGAATGCATGGACGGACGCATGGACGGACAGACTGACAGACTAGCTGACGGACGGACAGGTAGACAGACGCATAAAGCGGCTATGTGCTACAGGTTTTGGGAGATGAGAGATGTCAGTTCTCAGAGTGTTCACTAGATGAACTCACGGACGGATGCACGGACGAACGGACAGACAGACTAGCAGACGGACAGACGGATAGACGGACGCGCGAAGCGGGTATGTGTCGCAGTGTATACGAGATGCAAGATGGCAGTACACAGAGTGTTCACTAGATGGACTCACGGGTGGGCGCATGGACCAACAGACAGGCAGACAAGCAGACGGACGGACAGGTATACGGACGCGCTGCGTCAGCATTTCCGCTGGAGGCAGAAATGTTGTAGGCCCATGTGCTATGGTTTGGGTGCACGTTAAAGAATCCTAGGTGGTTGAAATTTCTGAAGCCCTCCACTACAGCGTCTCTCATAATCGTATGGTGATTTTGGGACGTTAAACCCCACAAATCAATCATCAATCAGGTATACGGACGCGTAAAGTGGCTATCCGAGATGGTGGTACTTTGAGTGCTCACAAGATGAACGCACGAACCGACGCATTGACGGGCAGACAGATAGAATAGCAGACGGACGGACAGGTAGACGGACGCGTAAAGTGGCTATGTGCCACAGGGGAAGCGAGATGGCGGTACTTTGAGTGTTCTCTAGATGGATGCACGAACGGACGTGTGGATGGACAGACAGACAGACTAGCAGATGAACTAACAGGTAGACGAACGCGTAAAGCGGCCATGTGCTACAGTGTATGTGAATGGCGGTACTTTGAGTGTTCTCTAGATGAACGCACGGACGGATGCATGAATGAACAGACAGACAGACAGACAGACAGACAGACAGACAGACAGACAGACAGACAGACAGACAGACAGACAGACAGACAGACAGACAGGGAAGCAGACGGACGCGTAAAGCGGCTCTTTGCCGCAGCGTATGCGAGAAGGTGCTACTTGGAATGTTCACTACATGGACGCGCGGACGGCCGCATGGACGCACGGACGGACGCATGGTCGGACGAACAGACATACTAGCAGACGGACGGGCAGGTAGACGGACGCGTAAAGTGGCTATGTGCCACAGGGTATCCGAGATGGCGGTACTTTAAGTGTTCTCTAGATGGACGCACAAACGGACGCATGGACGAACAGACATTCAGATTAGCAGACGGGCGGACAGGTAGATGGACGCGTAAAGCGGCTATAGGCCACAGGGTATGCGAGATGGCGGTACTTTGAGTGTTCACTAGATGGACTCAATGATGGGCACTTGGAAGGATAGACAGGCAGACAAGCAGACGGGCGGACAGGTTGATTGCCGCGAAAAGCGGATATGTGCCACAGGGTATGCGAGATGATGGTACTTTGAGTGTTGTCTAGATCGACGCTCGGACAGATGCATGGACGGAGAGACAGCTACCAGACCGACGAACGAGCAGGCGGACGCGCAAAGCAAGTTTGTGCCACAGGGTATACAAAAAGCGAGATGGCGGTACTAAGAGTGTTCACTAGACGGACACACGGGCGGACGCGTAGATGGACAGACAGACAGATTAGCAGACGGACGGACAGGTAAACGGACGCATAAAGCGGCTATGTGCCACAGGGTATGCAAGATGGCGGTACTTTGAGTGTTCACTAGATTGATGCACAGATGTACGCATAGACGGACAGACAGACTAACAGACGGACGGACAGGTAGACGAACACGTAAAGCGGCTATGAGCCATAGGGTATGCAAGATGATGGTACTTGGAGTGTTCACTACATGGACGCACGTACGGACGCATGGACGGACAGACAGACATACTAGCAGGCCGACGGACAGGTAGACAGACGCGTAAAGCGATTTTGCCACAGGGTATGCGAGATGGTGGTATTTGGAGTGTTCACTACATGGACGCATCTACTGGGAGATAAACAATCCAAAAGCAATCCGCAGCTTACAATTGACAGACTTATTCACAACCTAAAGAACTCTGGTCTGACAGAGACAAAAATTATCGATGAGCTCGCCTGGAGTTATCTTTGCACAGAACCCGCCTCACACAATGATTACCCTCCTGCTTTGCCAGAGACCGGAACAGACCCTCTTGCTTCCCCCTTCACGTGCGAAGAGGTACGAAAGGTTCTATATGAGCTCAACGGCAGATCAGCTCCGGGTCCCAATGGGGTCAGTAACAAACTCTTGAAGAATTTACCTGACGAGGATATCGAGCTTTTATCTTATAAAATCAACGAGGTGTGGGAGACCGGCGAGGTTCCAATAGAGTGGCGCGACGCGACCGTCATCCTCATTCCGAAGCCGGGGAAACCCCTAGAGCTTAGCTTGCTCCGGCGGATATCTCTCACTTAATGTGTAGGGAAGGTCGCCGAGCACGTTATCTTCAAGCGGGCCACTAAATGTTCTGAGGAAAGGAATCTCTTTCCGTTTAATCTAATTGGATTCAGGCCGTCCATGTTAACGCAGGATGTAATATTGCTTTTAAAACACAAGATCATTGACAGGGTCTCCAGAGGCACAAGAGCTGTTTTGGCAGTTGACCTGGAAAAGGCCTTCGACAAGGTCAAACACTCTCACATACTTCATTCCAACAAAGGAGCGGGTCTAGGAGAACATTTTTAAAACTACATCAGCTCAATTCTTAAGAATAGAAATGCTACCATTCGCCTAGGATCTCTCGGCTCGAAGACGTTTGATCCTGGACCCAGAGGCACGCCACTAGGGGCAGTGCTATCCCCATTTCTATTTATCTTATCGCTGAGAGCACTTTCTTACAGTCTGGTCGAGATTGAAAGTCTCGGTCACGCCTTCTACGCTGACGACATCACTATCTGGTGCGAGGGAGGTTGTGATGGGCAAATTGAAGGGCGATTACAAACAGCGATCAGGGTTGTCGAAGGTTTTCTTTCTTCACAAGGCAGGACTCTGCTTGTCGGCTAATATATCGGAACTGCTCCTTTACCAGCCAACAATCGGTGAAAAGAAAGGAAGTTTCCCCGATATCTTGATCACCACAACAAACGGCTCTATTATTCCGATCGTAAATAAAGTTGGAATTCTCGGTATGTTCCTGGAGGAGGATGGCAGTAACGCCTACACGTTAGAACGTATCGCAGCCAAAGCCAATTCCATGACAAAATAATTACGAGGGTGGCCAACAAACGAGGGGTTTATCCGAGGAGAATATTCGTAGACTCTTTCACGCCTTTCTAATGAGCCACATCAACTACATCGTCCTGGCACACAAGTGGAGCAGGAGGGATCAAGCCCGAATAGAATCAATAATTAGCAAAAACATAAAAAGGTACAGGGTCTCCCACAGAGCACCGGTACAGAACATCTATATGCGCTGGGTGTCCACAACACCTTCAGCGAAATAGTAGAGGCACAACAGGTCGCCCAAATTGCAAGACTGGCTTCCACGGAGGCTGGCAGACAGTTACTAGCGCATATTGGTATACGGTCTCCCATTGCCAGACAGAGGGAGTGCGCGCTCCCTATCAACGTCAGGGGAATGTATACAGAATCTCAGATACCTAGAAACATGCACCCCCAATGCTACTAACATCACTTACGCTCAAAAATTCAGATGCTGACAAAGCCGAACAGGTGGCAGTGGCCATCGACATGACCACAACGAACCGTTCTACTATTTACACGGACTTGCGAGCCGCCACTAGAGCATTTATGAAAGGCTCGCTGTGCACAGAAGCCACGCGCATTCTCTCAGCTGCATCTTAAACCGGCAAAAAGCATATAATTTGGTTTCCTGGTCATGTGGACAGTGATGCTCACGATACCATCCCAAACGCCAACGAACTTGCACACTCCCAGGCGCGAAGTCTCACACACCACGCCGGAAGTGGGAACTCGGAGGCTGAGGGAGGGCAGTGGCAAAGGGACCCTCTTCTCACTTTCAACGAGGTCTGTAAGCACTACCAGCTAGGGTGTAGGAAGTTTCCGCTTCCACACCCACAACTAAATAGACCACAGGCAATCACCCTGCGAATGTTACAAACAAACACGTATCCATGTCCGTTTATTTGGTCAAAATTCGTAGACGGATTAGACCCACGTTGTCAGCGCTGTGGTCATCCGAGGTGCACCCTCCAGCACATGCTGTGGCAGTGTCACGACTTGCACGGGGGCTCAGGGTCTTCCTCCACTGAGGAATGCTGGCTTCAGCTTAACACCAGCTTCGCAAAAGACCAGCAGCTAAGGGCTGTCAGGAGAGCCCGCGAAGTCGCCGAGAGCTTTTACCTCCCGGAGCCATCGTGGGCGGGGCCCCCAGACGGTACCCACTGACGGGGGCATTCTCGTCTTCTCAGGACCAAATAAAGATCTTTGACTGAGTGAATGACTACATGGACGCACGGCTGTCCACATGGACGCACGGACGGACGCATGGACGGACAGACTGACAGACTAGCAAACGGACGGACAGGTAGACGGATGCGTAAAATGGCTATGTGCCTGTGATGCGGGTTCTTGTTACTGATTTGTTTCTCCTGGTTGAGCCCCGGAGAGTTTTTCTAATAAGGACAAAGCCGTTTGCTTAACAAACAACACCTAAACATTTACTGCAGAACTGAAGCAAATCTCAAACACCAACTACAAGAAATGAGTAGCTGGCTAAAAGCGGGTTTTAGAAGGAAAACAAACATCTAAAGTCCCGAAACTGCCGACGGAAAGTCACAGCTACATGATGCAGTTCTGACGCGGTGATTCGGCGGTGCAGTCTCACCCACAAGTTGGTTTTCGGCGGTGATGAGAAACCGGAACGCCGTGACTCCTGCGTCAGTGCGTGGGCTGGACGAGGACGAGGGAACGCTGGCTGCAGGCGACACGTCGAAAAGCCCTACCAAATCGTGATGGTTTCGGCTTGAGGAGCGTGGACACGTCGGAGACGGGAGAACGCAGGCTGGTGGCGACGCGTCCGGGAACTAGGGTCGACCTAGTCAAGCAGCTGGGCGCACAGCTCGGGCCCGGAGCCCGACGGCTGTAGCTCGCCTGCCGGAACCAAAGTCCGCAGGCCCTGGAAAGGAGTTCAGGACCGGATGGCCACGGTCCTTTGGAGCGGGAACCCGACAGCAGGAGGCCCCGGCCGGTGGAAGTCCTGTAGGCTCGGGTCCGGAACCCAACGGCCCATCTTCAGCGCCCGGTCCGGTGACGACCTTCCGCTTGCACTGCCTGCCTCGAATTCCCCTTGCTCTGGTCTCCCCAGGCTCCTGCTTCAGCTCTGGCCCACTTGTCTCGTTCTCATTGGAGATACTGCTGTTTCGTGGTGTCAAGCCATTGGGCCTTGAAATCTCCGTGTTCGCTGCCCATTGGATGTTTTACCTTTTGTTTACTTCACGTCCTGCCACGCATCCTCGTGCTTGACGCTCTTTAACGTCGTCATTCTTGTTTAAGCAGCACCGCACGTGCACTCTGGTATTTCTCCTTTTGTTTTTTTTTTTTTCGTGACGCGCACTTTTCGAAGGCGCGCACTTTGAACGCGCACCACACATCACATACGCCCCCCTTTTATTCAAGTTTTTTTTTTTAGGAAAAAAAAAACTGCCGATGAGTGCGCGTTCTGCACTACGTCACAATTAAACCACATATTTGCACCACGCAGTTCAACACATCACCGGGCTACAGTTCGCTACATCGTCCAAATGTCCACACTTAAACTTTAGATTCACCCAATTGCATTTAAAAGTTCTGAAACCCGGAATAAACCTTTTTACTACAAAATCGACTATGGACAAAGCTACTTGTGTCCGCATCTAAAAGTCGAAGTCCAGAAAGAGCTACCGGTTTTCTAACCCTACACTCAGGTTATCGCGTCGTCCCAAACCAGACGCACTGCCCTTCTCGCACGTTTCGAAAGTAACTGTGGCAAACATGCTTTTATGCACTTTCGCTGAAACGCGTGTCTGCGCCCCCGCCGGCCACATGAACGCTTACCGGTCACAGCTTCTAGGTCGCCCATATCCAGGCGCTCTTCTTCATAGGTGCTTGGCCTCTCAGAGGTCCCCAAGCAGCTAACGGAAGTAATATGTTCCCAGCCAGAGGAGCTTTCTGTCGCTTCAACAAACTCCTCATGACTCCTGCCTTCTTGGCTGTCCACCTCTCTGCCTTCCTCTATCTGAGCTTCTCGCTCCGAAGTAAGGCTGTCGCGAGGCTCGAGGCCAACCTTGCAGGAATCGACTTCCCTCCAGCAAACGCTGCTATCGGAGCAAACATTCACCGCTTGCTCGACCTTCTGCATCGCCAGCTGCCCCCTTTTCGCCATCGCAAGCTCGAGTCGCCGCTCGAAGTCCACCCTCTCTAATTGGAGCTGCTGCTTCAGTATGCGTGTCTGACGCTCTAGCAACACTTTATTTTCACGCGTTACGCGCTCTAGCTCCTCCTTCTTAGCTCTAAGCACCAATTCAAGCTTTTCCTTCGCCGCCTTTCGTTCTGCAGCCCGTTGCTCACGCTCCCTCTCCATCCGCTCCTCGTACCATACTCTAAACTCCGCTCCCGTCAGTCCCATTTTATCCGCCAACTCAATTAACTCCCACGTGTTCGTCATCGTGTTAACCGCGTCAAAAAATCTACTGGAAAAACAAACGACTTCGTCCTGTCGCGGACGCCAATTTGTGATGCGGGTTCTTGTTACTGATTTGTTTCTCCTGGTTGAGCCCCGGAGAGTTTTTCTAATAAGGACAAAGCCGTTTGCTTAACAAACAACACCTAAACATTTACTGCAGAACTGAAGCAAATCTCAAACACCAACTACAAGAAATGAGTAGCTGGCTAAAAGCGGGTTTTAGAAGGAAAACAAACATCTAAAGTCCCGAAACTGCCGACGGAAAGTCACAGCTACATGATGCAGTTCTGACGCGGTGATTCGGCGGTGCAGTCTCACCCACAAGTTGGTTTTCGGCGGTGATGAGAAACCGGAACGCCGTGACTCCTGCGTCAGTGCGTGGGCTGGACGAGGACGAGGGAACGCTGGCTGCAGGCGACACGTCGAAAAGCCCTACCAAATCGTGATGGTTTCGGCTTGAGGAGCGTGGACACGTCGGAGACGGGAGAACGCAGGCTGGTGGCGACGCGTCCGGGAACTAGGGTCGACCTAGTCAAGCAGCTGGGCGCACAGCTCGGGCCCGGAGCCCGACGGCTGTAGCTCGCCTGCCGGAACCAAAGTCCGCAGGCCCTGGAAAGGAGTTCAGGACCGGATGGCCACGGTCCTTTGGAGCGGGAACCCGACAGCAGGAGGCCCCGGCCGGTGGAAGTCCTGTAGGCTCGGGTCCGGAACCCAACGGCCCATCTTCAGCGCCCGGTCCGGTGACGACCTTCCGCTTGCACTGCCTGCCTCGAATTCCCCTTGCTCTGGTCTCCCCAGGCTCCTGCTTCAGCTCTGGCCCACTTGTCTCGTTCTCATTGGAGATACTGCTGTTTCGTGGTGTCAAGCCATTGGGCCTTGAAATCTCCGTGTTCGCTGCCCATTGGATGTTTTACCTTTTGTTTACTTCACGTCCTGCCACGCATCCTCGTGCTTGACGCTCTTTAACGTCGTCATTCTTGTTTAAGCAGCACCGCACGTGCACTCTGGTATTTCTCCTTTTGTTTTTTTTTTTTTCGTGACGCGCACTTTTCGAAGGCGCGCACTTTGAACGCGCACCACACATCACAGTGCCACAGGGTATTCGAGATGGCGGTACTTTAAAGGCTCTCTAAATGGACGACAGACGGACGCACGGACGAAGAGACATTCAGATTAGCATGCGGGCGGACAGGTAAATGGAAGCATAAAGCGGCGATGTGCCTCAGGGTATTCGAGATGGCGGTAGTTTGAGTGTGCACTATGTGGACCCACGGATGTACGCATGAACGGACAGACAGACAGAATAACAGACAGACGGACAGGTAGACGAACGCGTAAAGCGGCTATGAGCTTCAGGGTATGCAAGATGACAGTACTTTGAGTGTTCACTGGATGGACGCGTCGACGGATGCTCGGATGGACAGACAGACAGACAGACAGACAGACAGACAGACAGACAGACGGACGGACGGACAGGTAGATGGAAGCGTAAATTGGCTATGGGCAAGAGGGTATGCGAGATGGCGGTACTTTGAAAGTTCACTAGATGGACTCACGGATGGGCACATGGATGGACAGACAGACAGACAAGCAGACGGACGGACAGGTAGATGGACACGTAAAGTGGATATGTGCGAAAGGGTATATAGATGCGAGATGGCGGTACTCAGAGTGCTCACTAGATGGACGCACGGACGGACGCATGGATCCAAAGACAGACAGACTAGCAGACGGACGGACAGGTAGACGGACGCGTAAAGTGGCTAGGTGCCACAGTGTATGCGAGATGGCGGTACTTTGAGTCTTCTCTAGTTAGATGCAAGAACGGATGCGTGGATGGACAGACAGTCTAGCAGATGGACGAACTGGTAGACGAACGCGTAAAGCGGCCATGTGCTACAGCGTATGCGAGATGGCGGTACTTTAAGTGTTCTCTAGATGGACGCGCAGACGGACGCATGGACGAGCAGACATTCAGATTTGCAGACAGCCGGAAAGGTAGACGGACGCATAAAGCGGCTATGTGCCTCAGGGTAGGCGAGATGGCGGTAGTTTGAGTGTTCACTATGTGGACGCACGGACTGACGCATGGACGGACAGACAGACAGACTAACAGATGGACGGCAGGTAGACGGACGCGAAAAGCGGCAATGTGCCATGGGGTGTGCAAGATGGCGGTACTTTGAGTGTTCTCTAGATGGACGCACAGGTGGACGCATGGATGAACAGACAGACACATAGACAGACTAGCAGATGGCCGGACAGGTAGACGGATATGTAAAGCGGCTATGTGCCACAGGGTGTGTGAGACGGCAGTACTTTGAGTGTTCTCAAGATTGACGCATGGACGGGCGCATGAACGGACCAACAGACAGACTAGCAGAGAGACGGACGAAAAGACGAACGCGTAAAGCGGGTATGTGCCACAGGGTATACGAGATAGGAGATGGCAGTACTGAGAGTGTTCACTGTATGAATGCATGGACGGACGCATGGACGGACAGACTGACAGTCTAGCTGACGGACGGACTGGTAGACAGACGCGTAAAGCGGCTATGTGTCACAGGTTTCGGGAGATTAGAGATGTCAGTACTCAGAGTGTTCACTAGATGAACTCACGGACTCATGCATGGACGGATGGACAGACAGACAAGCAGACGGACAGACGGATAGACGAACGCGCAAAGCGGGTATGCGCCGCAGTGTATACGAGATGCAAGATGGCAGTACACAGAGTGTTCACTAGATGGACTCACGGATGGGCGCATGGACGAACAGCCATGCAGACAAGCAGACGGACGGACAGGTATATGGACGCGTGGCGTCAGCATTTCCGATGGAGGCAGAAATGTTGTAGGCCCATGTGCTAAGATTTGGGTGCACGTTAAAGAATCCCAGGTGGTCGAAATTTCCGGAGCCCTCAACTACGGCGTCTCTCATAATCGTGTGGTGGTTTTGTGACGTTAAACCCCACAAATCAATCATCAATCAGGCATACGGACGCGTAAGGCGGCTATGTGCCACAGGGTATCCGAGATGGTGGTACTTCGAGTGCTCATAGATTGACGCACGGACGGACGCATTGTCGGACAGACAGATAGTCTAGCAGACGGACGGACATGTCGACGGACGCGTAAAGTGGCTATGTGCCACAGGGTATGCGAGATGGCGGTGCTTTGAGTGTTCTCTAGATGGATGCACGAACGGACGCGTGGACGGACAGACAGACAGACTAGCAGATGGACTAACAGGTAGACGAACGCGTAAAGCGGCCATGTGCTACAGCGTATGCGAGATGGTGGTACTTTGAGTGTTTGCTAGATGGACGCACAGGACGGAACTTGAATGAACAGACAGACAGACAGACAGACAGGGTAGCAGACGGACGCGTAAAGCGGCACTTTGCCGCAGCCTATGCGAGAAGGTACATGGAGTGTTCACTACATGGACGCATGGACGGACGAACAGACACACTAGCAGACGGACGGACAGGTAGACGGACGCGTAAAGCAGCTATGTGCCACGGGGTATGCAAGATGGTGGTACTTGGAGTGTTCACTAGATGGACACACGGAAGCACGCATACACGGACAGACTGACAGAGTAGCAGACGGACGGACAGGTAGAAGGACGCGTAAAGTGGCTATGTGCCACAGGGTATCCGAGATGGCGGTACTTTGAGTGTTCTCTAGTTGAACGCATGGACGGACGCATAGATGGCATGACAGAGAGACAAACTAGCAGACGGACGGACAGGTAGACGGATGCGTAAAGTGGCTATGTGCCACAGGGTATCCGAGATGGCGGTACTTTGAGTTTTCTCTAGATGGACGCACAGACGGACGCATGGATGAACAGACAGACACACAGACTAGCAGTCGGACGGACAGGTAGATGGAGGCGTAAAGTGGCTATGTGACCCAGCATATGCGAGATGGCGGTACTTTGAGTGTTCACTAGATGGACTCACGGATGGGCACATGGACGGATAGACAGACAGACAAGCAGACGGGTGGACAGGTAGATTGCCGCGTAAAGCGGATATGTGCCACAGTGTATGCGAGATGGTGGTACTTTGATTGTTGTCTAGATCGACGCACGGACAGATGCATGGACGAAAAGACAGACAGACTACCACACCGACGGACGAATAGGCGGACGCGTAAAGCAAGTTTGTGCCACAGGGTATACGAAATGCGAAATGGCGGTACTAAGAGTGTTCACTAGATGGACACACGAGCGGACGCATAGACGGACAGACCGACAGATTAGCAGACGGACGGACAGGTAAACGGACGCTTAAAGCGGCTATGTGCCACAGGGTATGCAAGATGGCGGTACTTTGAGAGTTCACTAGATGGATGCATGGATGTACGCATGGACGGCAGACAGACAGACTAACAGACGGGCGGACAGGTAGACGGACGCGTAAAATGGCTATGTGCCATTGGGTATGCGAGATGGCGGTACTTTGAGTGTTCTCTAGATGGAAACACGAATGGACGCGTGGACGGACAGACAGACAGACTAGCAGATGGACTAACAGGTAGACGAACACGTAAAGCGGCCATGTGCTACAGCGTATGCGAGATTGCGGTATTTTGAGTCTTCTCTAGATGGACGCACGAACGGATGCATGAATTAGCAGACAGACAGACAGACAGACACAGACAGACAGACAGACAGACAGACAGACAGATAGTCAGACAGAGTAGCAGACGGACGCGTAAAGCGGCTCTTTGCCGCAGCGTATGCGAGAAGGTGGTACTTGGAGTGTTCACAACATGGACGCACGGACGGCCGCATGGATGCACGCACGGATGCATGGTCGGACGAACAGACATACTAGTAGACGGACGGACAGGTAGACGGACGCGTAAAGCAAGTTTGTGCCACAGGGTATACGAGATGCGAGATACATTGATCGTTCACTAGATGGACTCACGGAAAACGCATGGACGGACGGACAGACAGACAAGCAGACAGACAGACAGACAGACAGACAGACAAACTAGCAGACGGACGGACAGGTAGACGGATGTGTAAAGTGGCTATGTGCCACAGGGTATGTGAGATGGCGGTACTTTGAGTGCTGTCTAGATGGACGCACTCTCAGACGCATGGATGAACAGACAGACAGACAGACAGACAGACAGAAGACAGACAGACAGACAGACAGACAGACAGACAGACAGACAGACAGACGGACGGACAGGTAGACGGAAGTGCAAAGCGGCTATGTGCCACAGGGTATGTGAGAAGGCGGTACTTTGAGTGCTCTCTAGATTGACACATGGACGGACGCATGGACGAACATACAAACAGACTAGCAGACAGACGGACAGGTAGACAGACGCATAAAGCAGCTATGTGCCACAGGGTATGTGAGATGGCGGTACTTTGAGTGCTGTCTAGATGGACGCACTGACAGACGCATGGATAAAGAGACAGACAGACAGACAGACAAACAGACAGACAGACAGACAGACTAGCAGACAGACGGACAGGTAGACGGATGTGTAAAGCGGCTATGTGCCACAGGGTATGTGAGATGGCGGTACTTTGAGTGTTTTCTAGATTTTCGCACAGACGGACGCATTGATGGACAGGCAGACATATTAGCAGATGGACGGACAGGTAGACGAACGCGTAAAGCGGCTATGTGGTACAGCGTATGCGAGATGGCGGTGTTTTGAGTGTTCTTTAGGTGGATGCACGGACGGATGCATGAATGAACAGACATACAGACAGACAGACAGACAGACAGACAGACTAGCAGACGGACGCGTAAATGTGTTTGAGTGTTCTCTAGATGGATGCACGAACGGACGCGTAGACGGACAGACAGACAGACTAGCAGATGGACTAACAGGTAGACGAACGCGTAAAGCGGCTTGTGCTACAGCATATGCGAGATGGTGGTATTTTGAGTCTTCTCTAGATGGACGCACGAACGGATGCATGGATTAACAGACAGACAGACAGACAGATAGACAGACAGACAGACAGACAGACAAACAAACAGACAGACAGACAGACAGACAGACAGACAGACAGAGTAGCAGACGAACGCGTAAAGCGGCTCTTTGCCGCAGCATATGCGAGAAGGTGGTACTTGGAGTGTTCACTACATGGACGCACGGACGGCCGCATGGATGCACGGACGGACGCATGGACAGACAAACAGACATACTAGCAGACAAACGGACAGGTAGACGGACGCGTAAAGTGGCTACGTGCCACAGGGTATGCAAGATGTCGGTAGTTTGGGTGTTCACTAGATGGACGCACGGACGGACGCATGGACGGACAGGCAGACAGACTAGCAGACGGGCGGACAGGTAGACAGACGCATTAAGCGGCTATGTGCCTCAGAATATGTGAGATGTCGGTAGTTTGCGTGTTCACTAGATGAACGCACAGAGGGACGCATGGACGAACCGACAGACAGACTAACAGACGGACGGACAAGTAGATGGACGCGTAAATCGGCTATGTGCCACAGGGTATGCGAGAAGGGGGTACTTTGAGTGTTCTCTAGATGGATGCACAGACGGGCGCATGGATGAACAGACAGACAGACTAACAAACGGACCGCCAGGTAGACGGACGCGTGAAGCGGCTATGTGCCACAGGTTTTGGGAGATCAGAGATGGCAGTACTCAGAGCGTTCACTAGATGAACTCACGGCCGGATGCATGGAGGAACGACAGACAGACTAGCAGACGGACGGACGGATAGACGGACGCGCAAAGCGGGTATTTGCCCCAAGGTATACAAGATGCAAGATGGCAGTACACAGTGTGTTCACTAGATGGACTCACGGATGGGCGCATGGACGGATAGACAGACAAGCAGACGGACGGACAGGTATACGGACGCGTGGCGGCAGCTTTTCCGATGAAGGCGGAAATGTTGTAGGCCCGTGTGCTCAGATTTGGGTGCACGTTAAAGAATCCCAGGTGGTCGAAATTTCCGGAGCCCTCCACTACGGCGTCTCTCATAATCGTGTGGTGGTTTGATGATGTTAAACCCCACAAATCAATAATCAATTAAGTATACGGACGCGTAAAGCAGCTATGCTCCACAGGGTATCCGAGATGGTGGTACTTTGAGTGCTCACTAGATTGACGCACGGACGGACGCATGGACGGACAGACACACAGACTAACAGACGGACGGACAGGTAGGAGGACGCGTAAAGCAGCTATGTGCCACAGGGTATCCGAGATGGCGGTACTTTGAGTGTTCTCTAGTTGAACGCACAAACGGACGCATGGACGAACAGACATTCAGATTAGCAGACGGGCGGACAGGTAGATGGACGCGTAAAGCGGCTATAGGCCACAGGGTATGCGAGATGGCGGTACTTTGAGTTTTCTCTAGATGGACGCACAGACGGACGCATGGATGAACAGACAGACAGACTAGCAGCCGGACAGAGAGGTAGACGGACGAGTAAAGTGGCTATGTGCCACAGGGTATGCGATATGGCGGTACATTGAATGTTCACTAGATAGACTCACGGATGGGCGCATGCACGGACGGACAGACAGACAAGCAGACAGACAGACAGACCGACAAAAGACTAGCAGACGCACGTACAGGTAGACGGACCCATAAAGCGACTATGTGCTATAAGGTATGCGGGATAGTGGTACTTTGAGTGTTCTCTAGATGGACGTACGGAAGGAGGCATGGATGAACCGACAGACAGACAGACAGATTAGCAGACAGACGGACAGGTAGACGGATGTCTAAAGCGGCTATGTGCCACAGGGTATGTGAGATGGCGGTACTTTGAGTGTTTTCTAGATTGACGCACAGACGGACGCATGGGTGGACAGACAGAGAGATTACCAGACGGACGCACAGGTAGACAGACGCTAAAGAGGCTATGTGCTACAGCGTATGCGAGATGGCAGTACTTTCAGTGTTCTCTAGATGGACCCACGGACGGACGCATGGATGAGCAGGCAGACAGACAGTAGACAGACAGACAGACTAGTAGACAGACGGACAGGTAGACGGATGTGTAAAGCGGCTATGTGTCACAGGGTATGTGAGATGGTGTTACTTTGAGTGTTCTCTAGATAGACGCCTGGAAGGACGCATGGATGAACAGACAAAACGACAGACAGACAGACTAGCAGACAGACGGACAGGTAGACGAATGCGTAAAGCGGCTATGTGCCACAGGGTATGTGAAATGGCAGTACTTTGAGTGTTTTCTAGATTGACGCACAAACGGATGCATGGATGGACAGACAGACCGACTAGCAGATGGACGGAAAGGTAGACGGACGCGTAAAGCGGCTATCTGCAACGGTATGCGAGATGGCTGCACTCTGAGTGTTGTCTAAATGGACGCACAGACGGATGCTTGGACGGACAGACAGACAGACTAGCAGACAGACGGATAGGTAGACGGACGCGTAAAGAGGCTATGTGCTACAGCATATGCGAGATGGAAGTGCTTTCATTGTTCTCTAGATGGACGCACGGACGTACGCATGAATGAACAGGCAGGCAGGCAGACAGACAGACAGACAGACAGACAAACGGACAGACAGACTAGCAGACGTACGGACAGGCAGACGGATGTGTAAAGCGGCTATGTGTCACAGGGTATGTGAGATGGCGGTCTTTGAGTGTTCTCTAGATTGACGCACGGACGGCCGTATGGATGAACAGACAGACAGACAGACAGACAGACAGACAGACTAGTCGACGGACGGACAGGTAGACGGATGTGTAAAGCGGCTATGTGAGACAGGGTATGTGAGATGGCGGAACTTTGAGTGTTCTCTAGATTGACGCATGGACGGACGCCTGGACGGACAGACAGACAAACAGACGGACGGACAGAAAGACGGACGCGTGCAGAGGATATGTGCTACATTTTATGTGAGATAGCGGTACTTTGAGATTTCTCTAGATGGACGCACGGAAGTACGCATGGATGAACAGACAAAAAGACAGACAGACAGACTAGCAGACAGACGGACGGGTAGACGGATGTGTAAGTGGCTATGTGCCACAGGGTATGTGAGATGATGGTACTTTGAGTGTTTTCTAGATTGACGCACGGGTGGACGCATGGATGGACAGACAGACAGTCAAGCAGACGGCCGGAAAGGTAAACGGACGCGTAATGTGGCTCTTTGCCACAGGGTAGGCAAGATGGCAGTACTTTGAGTGTTCACTAGATGAATTCACGGATGGGCACATGGACGGACGGACGCATTGACGGACGGACGGACGCATGGACGGACACACAGACAGACAGACAGACGGACGGACAGGTAGATGGAAGCGTGAAGCGGCTATGTGCCACAGGGTATCCGAGATGGTGGTACTTTGAGTGCTCACTAGAAGGACGCACGGACGGACGCATGGACGGACAGACACACAGACGAACAGATGGACGGACAGGTAGATGGACGCGTAAAGCGGCTATAGGCCACAGGGTATGCGAGATGGCGGTAGTTTGAGTGTTCTCTAGATGGACGCACAGACGGACGCATAGATGAACAGACAGACTAGCAGACGGACACACAGGTGGACGAATGTGTAAAGTGGCTATGTGCCACAGGGTATGCGAGATGGCGGTACTTTGAGTGTTCTCTAGCCTGACGCATGGACGGACGCGTGGATGGACAGACAGACAGAATAGCAGATCGACGAAGAGGAAGACAGACGCTTAAAGTGGCTATGTGCCACAGGGTATGCGAGATGGCGGTACATTGATTGTTCACTAGATGGACTCACGGATGGGCGCATGGACGGACGGACAGACAGACAAGCAGACAGACAGACAGACAGACAGACATACTAGCAGATAAACGGACAGGTAGACGGAAGCGTAAAGCGGCTATGTGTCTGAGGGTATGCAAGATGTCGGTAGTTTGAGTGTTCACTAGATGGACGCACGGACAGACGCATGGACGGACAGGCAGACAAATTAGCAGACGGGCGGACAGGTAGACAGACGCATTAAGCGGCTATGTGCTTCAGGTTATGTGAGATGTCGGTAGTTTGCGTGTTCACTAGATGAACGCACAGAGGGACGCATGGACGGACAGACAGACAGACTAACAGACGGACGGAGAAGTAGATGGACGCGTAAAGCGGCTATGTGCCACAGGTATGCGAGATGGCGGTACTATGAGTGTTCTCTAGATGGACGCAACACGGGCGCATGGATGAACAGACAGACAGACAGACAGACAGACAGAAAAACAGACAGCCAGATAAACGGACGAGTGAAGCGGCAATGTGCCACAGGTTTTAGGAGATGAGAGATGGCAGTACTCAGAGCATTCACTAGATGAACTCACGGCCGGATGCATGGACGAACGGACAGACAGACTAGCAGACGGACGGACGGATAGACGGACGCGCAAAGCGGGTATTTGCCCCAGGGTAAACGAGATGCAAGATGGCAGTACACTGAGTGTTCATTGATGGACGCACGGATGGGCGCATGGACGGACAGACAGACAGACAAGCAGACGAATGGACAGGTGTACGGACGCGCGGCAACAGCATTTGCGATGAAGGCGGAAATGTTGTAGGCCCGTGTGCTCAGAGTTTGGTGCACGTTAAAGAACCCCAGTTGGTTGAAATTTCCGGAGCCCTCCACTACAGCGTCTCTCATAATCGTATGGTGGTTTTAGGACGTTACACCCCACAAATCAATCATCAATCAGGTATACGGACGCGTAAGCGGCTATGTGCCACAGGGTATCCGAAATGGCGGTACTTTGAGTGCTCACTAGGTGGACGCACGGACGGACGCATGGATGGACAGACACGCAGACTAACAGACGGACGGACAGGTAGACGGACGCGTTAAGCAGCTATATGCCATAAGGTATGCGAGATGGCGGTAATTTGGGTGTTCTCTAGATGGACGCACGAACGGATGCTGAGACGGACAGACAGACAGACAGACAGACAGACAGACAGACGGACGGAAAGGTAGATGACGCGTAAAACGGCTATAGGCCACAGGGTATACGAGATGGCGGTACTTTGAGTGTTCTCTAGATGGATGCACAGATGGACGCATGGATGAACAGACCGACCAGGAGACGGACGCACAGGTGGACGGACGCTTAAAAGGGCTATGTGCCACGATATGCGAGATGGCTGTACAGACAAACGACAGACAGACAGGCTGAGAGAGATGGATGAACAGACAAAAAGACAGACAGGCAGGCTAGCAGACAGACGGATGTGTAAAGCGGCTATGTGCCACAGGGTGTGTGAGATGACGTACTTTGAGTGTTTTCTAAATTGACGCGCGGACGGACGCATGGACGGACAGACAGGGAGACTAGCAGACGGACGGAAAAGAAGACGGATGCGTAAAGCACCTCTTCGCCACAGGGTATGCGAAATGGTGGTATTGGTGTATTCACTACATGTACGCACGGACGGACGCATGTACGGACAGACCGACAGAGCAGCAGACGGACGGACAGGTAGACAGACCTGTAAAGCGGCTTTGTGCCACAGGCTTTGTAAGATGAGAGATGGCAGTACTCAGAGTGTTCAATGGATCGACTCACGACGGATGCATGGACGGTTGGAGAGACAGACTAGCAGACGGACGGACGGATAGACAGACGCGCTAAGCGGGTATGTGCCACAGGGTAAACGAGATGCGAGATGGCACTACACAGAGTGTTCACTAGATGGACTAACGGATGGGCACATGAACGGACAGACAGACAAACAAGCAGACGGACGGACAGGTATAGACGCGCGGCGGCAGCATTTCCTATGGAGGCGGAAAGTTTATAGGCCCGTGTGCTCAGAGTTTGGTGCACGTTAAAGAACCCCAGGTGGTCGAAGTTTCCGGAGCCCTCCACTACGTCGTCTCTAGTAATCATATGGTGGTTTTTGGACGTTACACCCAAAAAATAATCATCAGTCAGGTATACGGACGCGTAAAGCGGCTATATGCCACAGCGTATCCGAGATGGTGGTAATTAGATTGTTCACTACATGGACGCACGGGCGGACGAATGGACCGACAGACAGACAGATTAGCAGACGGACGGACAGTTAGACGGACGCATGAAGCGGCTGAGTGCCACAGGGTATGCGAGATTGCGGTACATTGAGTGCTCACTAGATGGACGCACGGATGGACGCATGGACAGAGAGACACACAGACTAACAGACGGACGGACAGGTAGACGGACGCGCAAAGCGGCTACAGGCCACAGGGTATGCGAGATGGTGGTACTTTGAGTGTTCTCTAGATGGACTCACAGACGGGCGCATGGACGGGCAGACAGACAGATAAGCAGACGGACGGACAGGTAGACGGACGCGTAAAGCGGATATGTGCCACAGGGTATAAAGATGCGAGATGGCGGTAGTCAGAGTGCTCACTAGATTGGACGCACAGACGGACGCATGGATCGACAGGCAGACAGACTCGCAGACAGACGAACAGGTAGACGGATGCGTAAAGCGGCCAAGTACCACGGTATGCGAGATGGCGGTGCCCCGAGTTTTGTCTAGATGAACGCATGGATGGACGCTAGGACGGACAGACAGACAGACTAGCAGACGGACGGACAGGTAGAAGGACGCGTAAAGCGTCTATGTGTCACAGTATGCCAGATGGCTGTACTCAGAGTGTTCTCTAGATGGACGCACAGACGGACGCATGGACGGACAGACAGACAGACTAGCAGACGGCTGGATAGGTAGACGGATGCGTAAAGCGGCTATGTGCCACAGGGTATGCGAGATAGCGGTACTTTGAGATTTCTCTAGATGGACGCACGGAAGGACGCATGGATAAACAGACAATGAGACAGACATGTGGTAAAGCCTTTGAACAGTGGGTCGTCCTCTTCAGCGCCTTCTAGAGGGTCGTTCTTTTCATAAGAAGAGCAGCTCGTGCAGAGAGTCGATCCCCGCTTTGAAACCCGCATCCGTGACCCTCCTGTCTTCCCCGGAGCGGATGGCACCGACGTCGAGGACTGGCTGGCCATGTACGAACGCGTGAGCGTCCGCAACCATTTGGACGAGGCAGGTAAACTCTGCAACCTGTTTTTCTATCTCGCGGGTGTGGCCGGCATGTGGTAGAACAACCACGCATCTGATTTCCCGACATGGTCCGCTTTTAAAACCGCTGTCGTCGACGTGTTCGGCCACCCGGCTGTTCGTAAGCTGCAAGCTGAACAGCGTTTAGGTGAACGAGCCCAGCAGACCGGCGAGTCCTTCACAAGTTATATCGAGGACATCCTTGACTTGTGCAAGAAAGTCGATTTGAACATGTCAGAGGCTGACAAAATCACGCATGTTCTAAAAGGCATCGCCGACGATTCCTTCACCATGCTCCTGGCAAAGAACCCCCGCACTGTGGCAGAAGTCATCACGTTATGCCAAAGTTACGAAGAGCTGCTGCGGCGACGCTTGATGACCCGTCGACCGCCACCACGTGATGCTGATCTCTCAGCCTTGTCAGTAGTTCCTGATCACGCAACCTTGCTCGCCGAAATCAAGTCGTTCGTGCGTGAGGAAGTTGCCCGCCAGGTCTCTCTACTGGCTTTTGCTTCCCCACAACATGCTCAACAGCCATCAAGTACACTTCTACCTCCGCTCCGCCGAGCCATTCAGCAGGAAATCGCGGAGGTCGTCCCTGAATACCACCAGCCGCCTCCTGCATCTGTGCCACTCAGCTACGCCCAAGTTGTTGCCAGGCCGCCCCCACCGATTTTTGTCACTGTTCCCCTAAATTACACCGAAACCGTCGCGAGGCCCCAGGCCTTTGGAGAAACTGTCTCGCCTACATACGCTGGTGTCACCCACGTGCCCCGAGTGCCGTCTACCATGCACTCATATCAGCAGCCGGCTCGCCAATCGCGTTCTCTGACATGGATGCGACCCGCAAACTAATGGCGTACTGCTGACAATCGCCCCATCTGCTTTGCTTGTGGTTGCGTCGGTCATGTAGCACGCTATTGCAATCGTGTGCAGCATCTGCAGGTCGCCTCCAAGTTTCCCAGCCAGTCAAGCCGCTCTTATGACCAACCGCCGCCTATGTCACCGTCGTCTCGCCCCGTTCCGTCTACCGGCCGTTCACCATCTCCACGACGTCGCTCACTGTCGCAAATGCGGCCACGTTCACTCGAGGGCGACCAGAAAAACTAGTCGTCGCAGTCCACGAGGCAAGGGCTGCGACGGTGTCGAACTGCGGAAGCCCTCAGAATAGCCCGTCGAACGTGATAGACGTGCTTGTGGGTGGCGTTTGTGCATCTGCCCTTGTAGATACTGGAGCCGCCGTATCCGTAATGGACGAAAAGCTTAGCCGATTACTGCGCAAAGTGATTACGCCGCTTTGCGGGCTCTCCCTCCGTACAGCCAGCGCCCAAAGCATTCACCCTACAGCGATGAGCACAGCCCACCTTATGATTAAGGACGTGATGTATGCGGTTGAATTCATCATAATTTCTCAATGCTTTACGACGTCATTCTAGGATGGGATTTCCTCTTCCGCCACGATGCCGTCATTCATTGCGCACCAGGAGAAATAGATGTCACGCCATTCTCTTCTTTGACGCCGGCCGACAGTCCATCCGCTGCAAGCAAGTTACTCGTCAGAGACGACACTCAAGTGCCTGCAAACTCGTCCGTTGTGGTGTCGTTCTATTGCGGAAGCCTTTCTGACACCGCTGCACTCCTCTCGCCATATCATCGTGTGTTTATAAGAAAAAGCTTGCTGGGTCCTTTCACGACCGTGCAACTCACTCATTGCAGCACCAGTATTTTTGTTTTGAACTCATCTCCGTACAGCGTTACGTTGGTGCGAGGGGAATGTCTCGGCAGCGTGGAACCCATCGAAGACGCGCAAGTTATGGATCAACCCGATGACATGCACTGCTCAAATTCCTGTACGCTTGGTGCTGTTTCGACACCTGCTTCATCATTCGATGATATATTCGGTCCCTGCATACCCGACGACCTCACGCAGGGCCAGCGTTCCCAGCTTTTGGGCCTGTTGAAAGAATTCTGCTCTTCTTTCGATGTCGCTCAACCTTCTCTCGGCCGCACATCCACCGTTACGCATCGCATCGACACAGGCGCACAGCCACCGCTGCGGTAACGTCCATATCGCGTATCTTCCACAGAACACCGTGTAATCAACGAGCAAGTCGATGACATGCTTCGCCGCGATGTTATTCGCCCCTCTAGCAGCCCCTGGGCATCTCCTGTCGTTCTCGTCACGAAGAATGGACGGTTCTGTGCGGTTCTGTGTGGACTACCGACGCCTCAACAAGATCACTCGTAAGGACGTGTATCCACTACCGCGGGTAGATGACGCGATTGACAGCCCGCAAAGAGCAGAATTCTTTTCATCATTCGATTTGCGCTCAGGGTACTGGCAAGTACCTATGGCTGAGGACGCTAGACCGAAGACCGCTTTTGTCACCCCCGACGGCTTGTACGAGTTCAATGTTATGCCGTTTGGGCTGTGCAATGCGCCCGCCACCTTTGAGCGCATGATGGATACAGTTCTGCGAGACCTCAAAGGGCACACGTGCCTGTGCTACCTCGATGACGTCGTTGTTTCTGCTCCTGACTTCTAGACGCATCTTCAACGCCTTCGGCATGTTTTAATGCGTCTGAGCGACGCCAGTCTGCAACTGATCCTAAAGAAGTGCCAATTTGCAGCTCGGCAGCTGACAATACTCAGCTACGTCGTGTCCAAGGACGGAATTTTGCCTGATCCAGCCAAGCTTCAGGGCCGTGACCGAATTCCCCAAGCCGACATCCGTCAAGAAACTGCGCAGTTTCGTAGGTTTGTGTTCCTACTTTCGGTGCTTTATTCGAAACTTTGCGACTATCATATCGCCGCTGACGAAGCTTCTCGGAAGTAACGGGCCTCTCCATTCGTGGTCATCACAGTGCGACGACGCTTTCAGAACACTTCGTCGTTTGTTGACGTCGCCTCCCATACTCCGCCACTACGACCCTACGGCCCCTACAGAGGTACACACGGATGCCAGTGGTGTCGGCCTCGGAGCTGTCCTTGCGCAGCGCAAACCAAGGTTCCCGGAATATGTCGTGGCGTACGCGAGCCGTACGCTTACTAAAGCCGAGACTAATTACACAGTCACCGAGAAAGAATGTTTGGCGATCGTCTGGGCCCTTGCAAAGTTCCGACCTTATTTGTATGGTCGCCCATTTGATGTCGTCACCGACCACCACGCACTAAGCTGGTTGTCGTCATTGAAAGATCCCTCAGGCCGTCTCGCCCGGTGGGCACTTCGCCTGCAAGACTATGACATCCGCGTGCTGTACCACAATGGAAGGCAACATGCTGACGCCGACGTCCTGTCGCGCTCTCCCTCGCCTGACGACAATGCCAACAACTCAGTGTCTCACCTTGCCATTTCTTCGATTAGCATTTATGCCATTGCTACTGAACAGCGCAAGGATCAATGGATTGCCTCACTGATAGACTTGCTGACTGATCCATCCACTCCATCCACTCGCGCGTTGCGTCGTCAAGCCCACCATTTCGCCCTTCACGACGACCTCCTACATAGGCACAATTACAACGGTGACGGCCGCCAGTGGCTACTAATCATACATACCTCGCAGTCTGCGCTCTGACATATGCGAATTCTTTCATTCTGATCCACAATGTGCGCACTCCGGGGTATCGAAGACTTACCAACGCATTCGCCTACGGTACTTTTGGCGTGGCATGTACCACTACGTGCAGAAATTCGTTCGCTCCTGCATAGAATGTCAGTGCCGCAAAACTTCAACGCACCTGTCGCCGGTAGGTCTGCAACCTCTACCTTGCCCTGCCAGGCCGTTTGGGCGCGTTGGCATCGATTTGTATGGGCCACTTCCACTAACGTCGGCTGGTAATCTCTGGGTCATTGTTGCTGTGGACCACCTCACGCGATACGCCGAAACGGCCGCTCTTCCCGCGGCTACACCGAGTGATGTGGCCTCCTTTCTGCTCCAACGATTCATTCTGCGACACGGTCCACCCCAGTAACTGCTCAGTGACCGAGGCCGTGTCTTCCTGTCTGAAGTCGTTGAAGCCATTCTCAAAGAGTGCAATGTTGTTCACCGCGAAACTGCTGCTTACCACCCGCTGACGAATCGCCTCACCGAACGCTTCAACCGTACGCTCGGCGACATGCTCTCCAAGTACGTCGCCACCGATCACACAAATTGGGATTCCATTTTACCCTTCGTCACCTACGCATATATTACCGCCCCTCAGAGCACTACTGGTTTTTCACCTTTCTTTTTATTATATGGAAGGCACCCGTCACACACCATCGGCACGATACTTCCGTACAGGCTAGATCCGTCTGAGTGGGCACCTATTTCTGCTACAGCCAAGCTTGCTGAAGAATGTCGAGAGCTTGCAAAGACCTTTACTGCGCGTGATCAAGAGCGGCAAAAAAGCATTCGCGCTGACGCCAGCACTACTGCGCCCACGTTCCTCCCTGAAGCGCTCGTCTGGCTCTCGATTCCTACTAACTGCAACTGGCCTATCGTAAAAACTACTGTCCAAGTATGAAGGCCCCTACCGTGTCGTCAAATGCACTTCCCCAGCCAACTACTTGATTGAACCCATCGAACCATCTTCGGACATGCGTCGTCGAGAACGCGACATTGTTAACGTGGAGCGCCTCAAGGCCTATCATGACCCACTCATTGTACCCAGCTGTTAGATCGCCAGGTGGCTCCCTTTTCGTACCCGAGGTAGTTGTGGTAAAGCCTTTGAACAGTGGGTCGTCCTCTGCAGCGCCTTCTAGTGGGTCGCCCTTTTCATAAGAAGAGCAGCTCGTGCAGAGAGTCGATCCCCGCATTGACTTTCGCTGTCGTGAATCAACGCTGAGTGTCCGCCAATAAACTGCTTAACAGACAGACAGACAAGCAGACGGATGGACAGGACAACGGACGCGTAAAGCGGCTAGGTGCCACACGTTTGGGAGATGAGAGATGGTAGTACTCAGAGGGTTCACTAGATGAACTCACGGACGGATGCATGGACGGACGGACAGACAGAGTAGCAGACGTACGGACGGATAGACGGACGCGCAAAGCGGGTTTGTGCCACAGGGTATACGAGATACGAGATGGAAGTACGCAGAGTGTTCACTAGATGGACTCACGGATGGGCGCATGGACGGACAGACAGACAGACAAGCAGACGGACAGACAGGTATACGGACAGACAGGTATACAGACGCGCGGCAACAGCATTTCCGATGGAGGCGGAAATGTTGTAGGCCCGTGTGCTCAGATTGGGTGCACGTTAAAGAACCCCTAGGTGGTCGAAATTTCCGAAGCCCTCGACTACGGCGTCTCTCATAATCGTATGGTGGTTTTGGGAAGTTAAACCCCACAAATCAATCATCAATCAGGTATACAGACGCGTAAAGCGGCTATGTGCAACAGGGTATTCGAGATGTCGGTACTTGGAGTGCTCACTAGATGGACGCACGGACGGACGCTCAGACGGACAGACAGACAGACAGACGGACGGACAGGTAGATGGGCGCGTAAAGCGGCTATAGGCCACAAGGTATGCGAGATGGCGGTACTTTGAGTGTTCTCTAGATGGATGCACAGACGGAGGCATAGATGAACAGACAGATTGGGAGACGGACGGACAGGTGCACGGATGTGTAAACGGCTATGTGCCACAGGGTATATGAGATGGCGGTACTCTGAGTGTTCTCTAAATTGACGCACATACGGACGCATGGACGGACAGACAGACAGGCTAGCAGACGGACGGGCAGGTAGACGGGCGCGTAAAAAGGCTTGGTGCCACAGGGTATGTGAAATGGCGGTACTCAGAGTGTTCACTAGACGGACGCACAGACGGACGCGTTGATAGACAGACAGACAGACTAGCAGACGGACGGACAGATATATGAATGCGTAGAGCGGCTATGTGCCACGAAATGCGAGATTGGCTGTACTTTAAGTGTACTCTAGATGGATGCACGGACGAACGCATGGATGAACATACAGACAGACAGACAGACAGACAGACAGACAGACTAGCAGACAGACTATCAGACGGACGGACAGGTAGACGGATGTGTAAAGCGGCTATGTGCCACAGGGTATGTGAGATGGCGGCACTTTGAGTGTTCTCTAGATTGACGCACGGACACATGCAAGGACGGACAAACAGACAGACTAGCAGACGGACGGACAGGTAGACGGACGCGTAAAGCGGCTATGTGCCACGGTATGCGAGATGGCTGTACTCTGAGTGTTCTCTAGAAGGACGCACAGACGAACGCATGGACGTACAGACAGACAGACCAGCAGACGGACGGATAAGTTGACGGACGCGTAAAGAGGCGATATGCTACAGCGTATGTGCGATGGCGGTACTTTGAGTGTTCTCTAGATGGACGCACGGAAGGACGCATGGATGAACAGACAAAAAGACAGACAGACAGACTAGCAGACGGACGGACAAGTAGACGGATGTTTAAAGCAGCTATGTGCCACAGGGTATGTGAGATGGCGGTACTTTGAGTGTTTTCTAGATTGAAGCACAGACAGACGCATGGATGGACAGACAGACAGACTAAGCAGACGGACGGACAGGTATATGGACGCGTAGAGCGGCTATGTGCCACGAAATGCAAGATTGGTTGTACTTTAAGTGTACTCTAGATGGACGCACGGACGAACGCATGGATGAACAGACAGACAGACAGACAGACAGACAGACAGACAGACAGACAGACAGACAGACAGACAGAGTATCAGACGGGACGGACAGGTAGACAGTAGTGTAAAACGGCTATATGCCACAGGGTAGTTGAGATGGCGATACATTGAGTGCTCTCTAGATTGACGCACAGACGGACGCATGGACGGACAGACAGACAGACTAGCAGACGGACGGACAGGTAGACGGACACGTAAAGCGGCTATGTGCTACAGGGTATGCGAGATACCGGTACTTTGAGTGTTCTCTAGATGGGCGCACGGAAGGACGCATGGACGAACACACAGACTGACAGAATAGACGACAGACAGACTAGCAGACAGACGGACAGGTAACGGATGTGTAAAGCGGCTATGGTGCCACAGGGCATGTGAGATGGTGGTACTTTGAGTGTTTTCTAGATTGACGCCATGGACGGACGCATGGATGACAGACAGACAGTCAAGCAGACGGACGGACAGGTAACGGACGCGTAAAGTGGCTCGTTGCCACAGGTAATGCGAGATTGGCTGTACTTTGAGTGTACTCTAGATGGACGCACGGACGAACGCATGGATGAACAGACAGGCAGACAGACAGACAGACAGACAGACAGACAGACAGACAGACAGACAGACAGACAGACAGACAGACAGACTAGCAGACAGACTATCAGACGGACGGACAGGTAGACGGTAGTGTAAAACGGCTATATGCCACAGGGTAGTTGAGATGGCGATACATATAGTGCTCTCTAGATTGACGCACAGACGGACGCATGGACGGACAGACAGACAGACTAGCAGACGGACGGACAGGTAGACGGACACGTAAAGCGGCTATGTGCTACAGGGTATGCGAGATACCGGTACTTTGAGTGTTCTCTAGATGGGCGCACGGAAGGACGCATGGACGAACACACAGACTGACAGACAGACAGACAGACTAGCAGACAGACGGACAGGTAGACGGATGTGTAAAGCGGCTATGTGCCACAGGGCATGTGAGATGGTGGTACTTTGAGTGTTTTCTAGATTGACGCATGGACGGACGCATGGATGGACAGACAGACAGTCAAGCAGACGGACGGACAGGTAAACGGACGCGTAAAGTGGCTCTTTGCCACAGGGTATGCGAGATGGTGGGACTTTGAGTGTTCACTAGATGGACTCAAGGATGGGCACATGCACGGACAGACAGACAGACAAGCAGACTGACGAACAGGTAGATGGACGCGCAAAGCAGATATGTGCCACAGGGTATAAAGATGCGAGAATGCGGTACTCAGAGTGCTCACTAGACGGACGCACGGACGGACGCGTGGATGGACAGACAGACAGACTAGCAGACGGACGGACAGGTAGATGGACGCGTAAAGCGGCTATAGGCCACAGGGTATAAGAGATGGCGGTTCTTTGAGTGTTCTCTAGGTGGATGCACAGGCGGTCGCATAGATGAAGACAGATTAGGAGACGGACGGACAGGTGCACGGATGTGTAAAGTGGCTATGTGCCACAGGGTATGTGAGATGGCGGTACTCTGAGTGTTCTCTAGATTGACGCACGGACGGACGCGTGGATAGACAGACAGACAGACTCGCAGACGGACGGACAGGTAGATGGATGCGTAAAGCGGCTATGTGCCACGGTATGCGAGAGTGGCTGTACTTTGAGTGTACTCATAATGGACTTACGGATGAACGCATGGATGAACAGACAGACAGACAGACAGACAGACAGACAGACAGACAGACAGACAGAGAGACAGACAGACTGACAGACAGACAGGCAGACAGACAGACAGACTAGCAGACAGACTAGCAGACGGACTGACAGGTAGACGGTAGTGTAAAACGGCTATATGCCACAGGGTAGTTGAGATGGCGATACACTGAGTGCTCTCTAGATTGACGCACGGACGGACGCATGGACGGACAGACAGCCAGACTTGCAGACGGACGGACAGGTAGACGGACACGTAAAGCGGCTGTGCTACAGGGTATGCGAGATACTGGTACTTTGAGTGTTCGCTAGATGGGCGCACGGAAGGACGCATGGACGAACACACACACAGACAGACAGACAGACAGACAGACAGACAGACTAGTAGACAGACGGACAGGTAACCGGATTTGTAAAGCGGCTATGTGCCACAGGGTATGTGAGATGGCGGTTCTTTGAGTGTTTTCTAGATTGAAGCTCAGACGGATGCATGGACGGACAGACAGACAGACTAGCAGACGGACGGACAGGTAGATGGAGGCGCAAAGTCGCTATGTGCCACAGGGTATGCGAGATAGTGGTGCTTTTAGTGTTCTCTAGATGGACGCACGGAAGGACGCATGGATGAACAGACAAAAAGTCAGACAGACAGACTAGCAGACAGACGGACAGGTAGACGGATGTTTAAAGCAGCTATGTGCCACAGGGTATGTGAGATGGTGGTACTTTGAGTATTTTCTAGATTGAAGCACAGACGGACGCATGGGTGGACAGACAGACAGACTAGCAGACGGATGGACGGATAGACAGACGCGCGAAGCGGGTATGTGCCACAGGGTAAACGAGATGCGAGATGGCAGAACACAGAGTGTTCACTAGATGGACTAACGGATGGGCGCATGGACGGACAGACAGACAGACAAGCAGACGGACAGACAGGTATACAGACGCGCGGCGGCAGCATTTCCTATCGAGGCGGAAGTGTTATAGGCCCGTGTGCTCAGATTTGGGTGCAAGTTAAAGAACCCCAGGTGGTCGAAATTTCCGGAGCCCTCCACTACGTCGTCTCTCATAAACATATGGTGGTTTCGGGACGTTAAAACCCACAAATCAATCATCAGTGAGGTATACGGACGAGTAAAGCGGCTATATGCCACAGCGTATCCGAGATAGCTTTGAGTGTTCTCTAGATGGACGCACGGACGGACGAATGGACGGACAGGCAGACAGATTAGCAGACGAACGGACAGGTAGACGGACGCATGAAGCGGCTAAGTGCCACAGGGTATGCGAGATGCCGGTACTTTGAGTGCTCACTAGATGGACGCACGGATGGACGTATGGACGGAGAGATACACAGACTAACAGACGGACGGACCGGTAGACGGACGCGTGAAGCGGCTACAGGCCACAGGGTATGCGAGATGGCGGTACTTTGAGTGTTCTCTGGATGGACTCACAGACGGGCGCATGGATAAACTGGCAGACTAGCAGACGGACGGACAGGTAGACGGATGTGTAAAGCGGCTATGTGCCACAGAGTATGTGAGATGGCGGTACTTAGAGTGTTTTCTGGGTTGACGCACAGACGGACGCATGGATGGACAGAAAGACAGACTAGCAGACGGACGGATAGGTAGACGGACGCGTAAAAAGGCGACGTGCTACAGTGTATGCGAGATGGCAGTACTTTCAGTGTTCTCTAGATGGACGCACGGACGGAAGCATGGATGAACAGGCAGGCAGACAGACAGACAGACAGACACACCGACTGGCAGACGGACGGACAGGTAGACGGACGCGTGAAGCGGCTATGTGCCACAGGGTAATATAGATGGCGGTACTTTGAGTGTTCTCTAGATTGACGCACACACGGACGCATGGATGAACAGACAGACAGTCAAGCAGACGGACGGGCAAGTAAACGGATGCTTAATGTGGCTCTTTGCCACATGGTATGCGAGATGGTGGTACTTGGAGTGTTCACTACATGGACGCATGCACAGACGCATGGACGGACAGACAGACAGACTAGCAGACGGACGGACAGGTAGACGGATGCGTAAAGCGGCTATGTGCCGCAGGGTATGCAAGATGGTGGTACTTTGAGTGTTCTCTAGATGGACGCACGGAAGGACGCATGGATGAACAGACAGACAGACAGACAGACAGACTAGCAGACAGACGGACAGGTAGACGGATGTGCAAAGCGGCTATGTTCCACAGGGTATGTCAGGGGGCGGTACTTTGAGTGTTCTCTATGACGCACGAACGGACGCATGGACGGACAGACAGACTACAGATGGACGGACAGGTAGACGGACGCGTAAAGCGGCTTTGTGCTACAGGGTATGCGAGATAGTCGTACTATGAGTGTTCTCTAGATGGACGCACGGAAGGACGCATGGATGAACAGACAAAAAGACAGAAAGACAGACTTGCAGACAGACGGACACGTAGACGGATGTGTAAAGCGGCTATGCACCCCAGGGTATGCGAGATGGTAATACTTTGAGAGTTCTCTAAATGGACTCACGGATGGGCACATGGAGGGACAGACAGACAGACAAGCAGACGGACGGACAGGTAAATGGACGCGTAAAGCGGCTATGTGCCACGGTATGCGAGATGGCTTTACTCTGAGTGTTCTCCAGATTAACGCACGGACGGACGCATGCACGGCCAGACACAGACTAGCAGACGGACGGACAGGTAGATGGATGCGTAACGTGGCTATGTGCCACAGGGTATGCGAGATGGCAGTACTTTGAGCGTTCTCTAAATTGACGCACTGACGGACGCATGGATGAACAGACAGACAGACAGACAGACAGACAGACAGACAGACAGAATAGCAGAGAGACGGAGAGGTAGACGGATGTGTATAGCGGCTATGTGCCACAGAGTATGTGAGATGGTGGTACTTTGAGTGTTTTCTAGATTGACGCACGGACGGACGCATGGATGGACCGACAGACAGTCAAGCAGAACAACCGACAGGTAAACGGACGCGTAAAGTGGCTCTTTGCCACAGGGTATGCGAGATGATGGTACTTGGAGTGTTCACTACATGGACGCACAGACGGATGCCATGGACGGAAAGACAGACGCACTAGCAGACGACGGAGAGGTAGACGGATGCCTAAAGCGGCTATGTGCCACAGCGTATGCAAGATGGTGGTACTTTCAGTGTCCTCTAGATGGACGCACGGACGGACGCATGGATGAACAGACAGACAGACAGACAAGCAGAGAGACGGACAGGTAGACGGATGTGTAAAGCGGCTATGTGCCACAGGGTATGTGAGATGGCAGTACTTTGAGTGTTCACTAGATGGACTCAAGGATGGCCACATTCACGGACAGACAGACAGGTTGATGGACGCGCAAAAGAGATATGTGCCACAGGGTATATAGATGCGAGATCGCGGTACTCAGAGTGCTCACTAGACGGACGCACGGACGGAAGCGTGGATGGACAGACAGACAGACTAGCAGACGGACGGACAAGTAGATGGACGCGTAAAGCGGCTATAGGCCACAGGGTATGCGAGATGGCGGTACTTTGAGTGTTCTCTAGATGGATGCACAGACGGACGCATGGATGAACAGACAGACTAGCAGATGGACGGACAGGTGGCCGGATGTGTAAAGCGGCTATGTGCCACAGGGTACGTGAGACGGTGGTACTTTGAGTGTTCTCTAGATTGAGGCAGGGACGGACGCATGGACGGACAGACAAGCAGGCTGATGGACGCGTAAAGCAGATATGTGCCACAGGGTATAAAGATGCGAGATTGCGGTACTCAGAGTGCTCACTAGACGGACACACGGACGGACGCATGGACGGACAGACACACAGACTAACAGACGGACGGACAGATAGACGGACGCGTAAAGCGCCTATGTGCCACAGTGTATGCCAGATGGCGGTACTTTGGGTGTTCTCTAGACTGACGCACGGAAGGACGCATGGACAGACAGACAGACAGACCAGCAGACGGATGGACAGGTAGACGGACGCGTAAAAGGGCTATGTGCCACAGGGTATGCGAGATCGCGGTATTTTGAGTGTTCACTAGATGGGCTCAAGGATGGGCGCATGGCCGGACAGAGTGCAAGACAAGCAGACTGACAGACAGGTAGATGCACGCGTAAAGCAGATATGTGCCACAGGGTATAAAGATGCGAGATTGCGGTACTCAAAGTGCTCACTAGACGGACGCACGGACGGACGCGTTGATAGACCGAAAGACAGACTAGCAGATGGACGGACAGGTAGACAGACGCGTAAAGCGGCTATGTGCCACGGTATGTGAGATGGCTGTACTTTGAGTGTTCTCTAGATGGATGCCAGACGGATGCATGGACGGACAGACAGACAGACTAGCAGAGGGACGGATAGGTAGACGGACGCGTAAAAACGCGATGTGCTACAGTGTATGCGAGATGCCAATACTTTCAGTGTCCCTCTAGATGGACGCACGGACGGAAGCATGGATGAACAGGCAGGCAGACAGACAGACAGACAGACAGACTGGCAGACGGACGGACAGGTAGACGGACGCGTAAAGCGGCTATGTGCCACAGGGTATTATAGATGGCGGTACTTTGAGTGTTCTCTAGATTGACGCACGGACGGACGCATGGATGAACAGACAGAGAGTCAAGCAGACGGACGGACAGGTAAACGGACGCTTAAAGTGGCTCTTTGCCACAGGGTATGCGAGATGGTGGTACTTGGAGTGTTCACTATATGGACGCACGGACAGATGCATGGACGGACAGACAGACAGACTAGGAGACGGACGGAGAGGTAGACGGATGCGTAAAGCGGCAATGTGCCGCAGGGTATGCAAGATGGTGGTACTTTGAGTGTTCTCTAGATAGACGCACGGAAGGAGCATCGATGAACAGACCGACAGACAGAGAGACGGCCTAGCATACAGATTCGGACAGGTAGACGGATGTGCGAGCGGCTATGTGCCACGGTGGAGGGCAAGCAAGACGTTGATTTGTTGCTGTCTGGTATTACGATCGCGGCACTGGTGGAGGTGCTGGGCAAATGCGCCTCGGCTGCAGATTTTCAGCCGACAAACCATGCTTCTTGGAGACAGCTACAGCTCCCACGACAAGAAGCAGTCGCCGCCTGCGAGGACTATCTCCCGAATACAGTCCCGTCTCTCAAGACGAGATGTCAACTTCAACTAACAACCAGGCGACTAAAACCAACGACGCCAATTCTTTTCTCCCGCATGTTTTTCATGCGCAGCACACACCACGTTCATTTCATGGAGACATGAAGATGTTGACGACTGGCTTGACCACTTCAATAGAGTTGCCAACATCAACAAATGGGATGAAGCTCGCGAGCTGCGGAGAGTTTACTTTGCGTTAGAAGGCTCTGCCAAAACGTGGTACGAGAATCATAAGGGTTCCTTTGTGACGTGGCATGAGTTCAGCTGACTGTTTCGTGATGCGTACCGCAGCACTGAAAGGGAAGAGAGAGCGGAGCAGGCTACCTCGTTTCGGAACGAACAACCGAACGAGAGATTGTCGATGTTTGTCGAGGACATGCTTCGACTCTTCAAGCGTGCTGACCCTGAATAGTCCGAAGAAAAAAGATGCGGCATTTAATGTGTGGGGTAAAAGAGCAGCTCTTCGCTGGACTCGTGCGCAATCCACCAACGACTGTGGCAGAGTTCATAAATGAGGCAACCACAATGGAGCGTACTCTCCACTATCGGTCGTCACAGTATGAACGCGCCACGACGTGACCCCTGCTGCATGCTTTATCAGGGCTGACAGCGAGAGGCGTGCCCTCGCAGAGTTCATAAGAAGCGTCGTGCGGGATGAGCTGCGCCAACTCCAAGCAGCGGGACCCCAACCACCCGTAAGTGCCCTCGCAGACTTAATCCGAAATGATATCCGACACGTGGTCACCCCACTCACGCCAACAAGGCCTGAGGCCCCGTTGCTGACTTATGCGGCGGCTCTGCGATCTCCTGCACCACATGGCCCTGATCCTGTCATGGGGACAATTGATCAGACTAGCCATCGATTCCAGGGCACCTCTTCGATTCCGCCACCCGCCTCAAGGTTTCCGAGTGCATTAACTTATCGTCCGTCTGGATCGCGGCAGAACGCCACAAAGGCCAGCGTGTGGCGTACGTCAGAAAACCGTCCACTCTGCTACCACTATGGCGAAGCGGGTCACGTCTGCCGTAATTGACAGTACCGCCAACTTGGTCTCCGTGGCTTTCACCCTGATGCTCGTTGCCCGCGTTACGGTGAGCGTCCCCGCGACATCAAAGCGCACCTTATGGGCCAGCAAGCTCCTCGCCTTAGTCGCGCCCCCAATCACGACCACCATCACCTCGCCGCCCCAGGTCACCTAGCATTCCCTCGTCATTTTATGCTCCTTTCAGAGGCCGGTCACCGAGTCCCCACAGGGGTAACTAGAAACCGCGGCTCCAGGGGGTGAAGCCGCGTCCCCACGAACTGTCAAAGAGCCTCCTTCGACGCAAAGACCCGACGAAGACCGTTCTGACTTTCCAGTCGTTTTCGAAAGTCATAAGATTGTTTCCGCCGACATCACCGTACACGTCGATAGTCACGTAGTCACTGCCCTCGTCGACACCGGCGCCGATTATTCGGTTATGAGTAGCGCCCTAGCATCCCAACCCAGGAAGGTAACTACCCCTTGGCAAGGACTGCCGTTGCGACGGCAGAGGGCCACCTCGTCACGCCGACCGGAATGTGCACAGCCCGTGTTCGAGTTCGTGTTTCGACGTTCACAGGGTCTTTCCTCGTATTACCTGTGTGCTCCCGTCCACTCATTCTGGGGCTGGACTTTCTTCGCGAACACGGCGCAATTATTGACCTACGAGACTTGCAGGCGTTGTTCGAGGACCCGTGTCACCCTGAACCGGAAAACGCCCGCCACTCGAAGGCTGCCCTACGTGTATCCTCCGAATCTGTTATCCTGGCCTCCACGCAGCAGCCTTTTTATCAACGTTGAATGTGACTAAGCCGTCCCCGATGCTGTAATTGCAGAAGGAAATTTGTCCCTACTTTTTGCACAACAAATCTGCATTGCCCGAGGAATTGTTCAGCCCAGTAGAAAGCAGGCTTGCCTATTAGTCACGAATTTAGGCAAGGAGTATCGCCATCTTACCAAACACACTGCGATCGCATACCTTGAGGATATTGCCGACGTCCCTGGTCCCTCAACATTATCTGCTCTTTCGTCGGGCGACGATTCCGGCATGACATTTGCAAGCACTCTCGCCGTAAACCAGGATCTACCGTCTGCCCAACGGGAACGTCTTTTGAAGCTACTCGGCTAATTTCGGGACTGCTTCGCTACGACTTCGAAAGTTATCCAAACACCGCTTGCCAAGCATCGTATCATCACCGAGCCTACCGAGAGACCCATTCGACAGCATGCCTACAGAGTCTCGCAAAAAAAAAAAAACAAGACGTTATACGCCAACAGGTCCAGCAGATGCTCAAGGACAATGTCATCCAGCCATCGACCAGTCCCTTTGCGTCCCCTGTTGTGTTAGTAAAGAAAAAGGATGGTACTCTGCGATTTTGCGTCGACTACCGAAAGTTGAATAAGATCACGAAAAAGACGTGTATCCTTTACCACGAATAGACGACTCGCTGTACGGCATTCGCAATGCTCGTTACTTTTCTTCCATGGATCTACGCAGCTGCTATTGGCAAATATCTGTTGATGAGCGCGATCGCAAAAAGACCGCCTTCATTACTCCTGACAGACTCTACGAGTTCAAAGTTCTTCTCTTCGGCTTATGCTCAGCGCCAGCTACTTTTCAAACAATGATGGACACGGTTCTTTCTGCGCTAAAATGGCCATCGTTTCTTGTCTATCTTGACGATGTGGTCGTCTTCTCGGTCACGTTTGAGAAGCACGTCCCGCGCTTACAGGCAGTTTTCAGGCGATTCGAACAGCTGGACTTTCTCTCAAACCTGAGAAATGCCACTTTGCATTCGGGGAACTGAAATTTCTTGGTCACGTTTTCAGCCACGCTGGTATACAGCCAGAACCAGAGAAAGCTAAAGCTGTTGCCACATTTCCTGTCTCAACGAACAAGCGCGACCTCCGCCGATTTCTGCGCATATTACAGACGCTTCGTCAAAGGCTTTTCTAAAATCGATGAACCGCTAAATGAACCTACGAAAGACGGCGTACAGTTTGTTTGGGGTCATGATCTGCATCACGCCTTTGACACGCTACGAAACCATCTTCAAGCCCCACCTGTACTCGGTCACTTTCACGATAACGCTGCCACAGCGCTACACACGGACGCCAGCAATGTCGGACTTGGAGCTGTACTGGATCAATGGCAAAATGGCGTAGAGCGCGTGATCGCCTATGCAAGTCGAGCACTATCATCTGCAGAGAAAAACTACTCTGCAACAGAAAACGAATCCTTAGCCGTTGTTTGGGCTATAACAAAGTTTCGCCCTTATTTATACGGTCGACTATTCAGGGTAGTTAGTGACCACCATTCTTTATGCTTGCTCGCCAAGCTCAAAGACCTTTCCGGTCGTCCAGCACGCTGGAGCCTTCGGCTGCAAGAATTTGACGTTACAGTCATTCATAAGTCAAGACACAAACACACTGATGCTGACTGCCTCTCACGTGCACCAATTGGAAGTACAAACGCGGACGTGGAAGAGTACGATACATTCCTTTCCTTTGTATCAGCAACCGACTTCGGCTCAACAACAACGCGACGACATAGAGCTAAGCCCGCTGATTGAGTACCTCGAAGGCCGAAAACGCAGCCTTCCTCGAAACTTCGCACGTTCGCTGGCCTCGTTCTGCATCAGGGATGGAATCCTGTATAGAAAAAATTAGGACCATACCCAGGCTACTTAGCTACTGGTTGCACCGCCTTCGCTTCGGGACGATATTTTACATGCTTGTCACGACGAACCATCATCTGGACACCTTGGCTACACGCGCACATTGGAAAGAAATCGCCGCTCATACTACTGGCCCCGCCTCGCGAAGACAGTCAAGCAGTACGTCCACACATGCCGCGACTGCCAACGCCGTAAGACTCCACCTGTCCGACCAGCAGGACTACTACAGCCTATCGCTACGCCGAAGACACCATTCCATCAAATTGGCATTGACTAGCTCGGCTCATTTCCCACCTCTTCTTCTGGAAACCGGGGGATTGTGGTTGCCACCGAATATTTAACGCAATACAGCAAAACAAAGACCCTGCCGAAAGCTACCGCAGTCGAAATCACACAGTTTTTTGTCACCAGCATCTTACTTCGTCACGGAGCGCCAGCTGTGATAATTACTGATCCTGGTACAGCTTTCACCGCAGAGATGCTTAAAGAAATGCTGGGACTAAGTGGTACAGAACATCGGAAAACTACGGGTTATCACCCCCAAACAAATGGACTCACTGAACGGTTGAACATGACCATTGCAGATATGCTGTCAACTTACGTGGCTGTTGATCACAAGAACTGGGATGATATACTCCCTCACGTAACTTTTGCTTACAATACAGCAGTCCAAGAGAGTAAATGTTTCACCCCATTTCGCTTAGTTTACGGTCGAGAGGTCACTACAATGTTCTACGCAATGCTCCTTCCCAACAACTTGAGCATGTTCAACGCGGACGCTGCATTGTTCGCTCAACGCGCCGAGGACGCCCGTCAACTCGCCCGATGCCGTATTCAGGCTTACCAAACTGCTGACGCACACCGATACAACCTTACACACCGAGAGGTTACCTTCCAACCAGGCGATAAAATTTAGGTGGGGACTCCCATCCGACAGCGTGGTCACTCTGAGAAGTTGCTTCGGCGCTACTTCGGCCCTTACAAAGTTCTGCGCCGACTCAGTGACGTTACGTATGAAGTTATTTCTCCCTGAGGGCACCTCAAGACGTTCCCGTTGGTTTCCACAAAGTGATGTGGTTCACGTGTCAAGACCCAAGCCATATTTCTGGCGTCATCCATCGAACGTGGACTAACTTACCATGCAATGACTATTTTTTGTCAATTTGGTTTCTTTTTGATTGTCTTGTGTACTAACTCCTTTTTTATTGAATACTTCTATGACACCAGCCCAATTTGTTTCCTTACGGTAGAGTTTATTTATTTATTCAAAATATCTTACAGGCCCACTGAAGGGTGTTGAGTAAGGGGGGCATCGGTATACAAACGAAATAACAATAAAGGAGAGAAGCAGACGACAAAATATATATAATATAAAAGATTACGAAAAATCAAGGTGCAACAGCGTTATACAATATAAGAGTGCAACGAAACCAGGTTGTCACGAAAAATTTCACGATTACAAATGGATACAACATGATCCGGAAGATCGTTCCAATATGCAATGGCTCGAGGTAGTGATGATAAGTTAAATGCCTGCGTGTGACCATGAATGCGCATAAAACTACGGGCATTGTGAATGCGCTGGGAAGTGCGCGCAGGAGAATAAAGTGGCAAACAGTGAATTTCGTTACTATAAATATACCTATAAACAGACATAAAAGAGGAATGTTGCGCCGTATTTCTAGTGACTGAAATACAAGGTCTTGTTTTATTAGCGTAATACTTGAATGATAGTCGTAGTTTCCGGAGATGAATCTCGCTGCCCTATTGTGGACGCCTTCCAACATACGTACTAAGTAAGCTTGATATGGTGACCATGTGGATGATGCATACTCTAGCTCTGGAACCCAAAAGTTGTTGGGTTCCATGGAAGCATCTTTCCTTTCTCAGTTTTTAATCAACGCTCATTACCAGCATTGAGCCGATGCTTTTCAAGGAGAGGGAGTAATGTCACAGGTAATGGGTATGAGCCATCAACTGTAGGTGGAATCCCTTGGAAGTGAAGAAAGAAAATGCCTTTTGCGTCCTGGTCTGAGGGCAAGCAAGACGTCGGTTCGTCGCTGTCTGTTATTACGATCGCGAAAATATTGACGCGCGGAAGGACGCATGGATAAACAGAAACAAAGACAGACAGACAGACAGACACACAGACTAGCAGACGGACGAACAGGTAGTAGACGAATGAGTAAAGCGGCTATGTGCCACAGAGTATGTGAGATAGTGGTACTTTGGGTGTTCACTAGTGGACGCATGGAAGGACGCATGGACGGACAGACAGACCGACTAGCAGACGAACGGACAGGTAGACGGATGCGTGAAGCGGCGATGTGCCACAGGTTTTGGGAGATGAGAAACGGCAGTACTCAGAGTGTTCACTAGATGGACTCACGGATGGATGCTTGGACGGACCAAATAACAGACTAGCAGACAGACGGACGGATAGACGGTCGCGAAAGGGGGTATGTGCCATAGGGTATACGAGATGCGAGATGGCGGTACCTTGAGTGTTCTCTAGATGGACGCACGGACGGATGCACGCACGGACAGACAGACAGACAGACAGACTAGTGGACGGGCGGGCGGATAGAGGGTCGCGTAAAGCGCGTATGTGCCACATTGTATACGAGATGCGAGATGGCGGTAACTGGAGTGTTCTCTAGATGGACGCACGGGCGGACGCATGGCGGACATACACACAGACTAGCAGACGGACGGACGGATAGATGGACGAGTAAAGCGGGTATGTGCCACAGGGTATACGAGATGCGAGATGGCAGTATTCACTGTTCACTAGATGGACTCACGGATGGGAGCATGGATGGAAAGACAGAGAGGCACACAGACGCACGGACAGGTAGATGGACGCGTAAAGCGGCTATGTGCCACAGGGTATAAGGATGCAAGACATCGGTACTCAGTACTCACTAGATGGACGCACGGACGGACACATAGATGGACGGACAGACAGACAAGCAGAAAGAGGGACAGGTAAACAGACGCGTAAAGCGGCTACGTGCCACGGTATGCGAGATGGCGGTACTATGAGTGTTCTCTAGATGGACGCATGGACGGACGCATGAATGAACAGACAGACAGACAGACAGACAGACGAACGGACAGGTAGACGGATGTGTAAAGCGGCTGTGTGCCACAGGGTATGTGAGATGGCGGTACTTTGAGTGCTCTCTAGATTGACGCACGGACGCACGCAAGGACGGACAAACAGACAGACTAGCAGACGGACAGACAGGTAGACGGACGCGTAAAGCGGCTATGTGCTACAGGGTATGCGAGATAGCGGTACTTTGAGTGTTCTCTAGATGGACGCACGGAAGTACGCATGGATGAACAGACAGACAGACAGACAGACAGACAGACAGACGGACAGGTAGACGAGTGTGTAAAAGCGGCTATGTGCCACAGGGTATGTGAGATGGTGGTACTTTGAGTGATTTCTAGATTGACGCACAGATGGACGCATGGATGGACAGACTGACAGACTAGAAGACGGACGGACAGGTTGGCGGATTCGTAAAGCGGCTATGTGCCACGGTATGCGATATGGCTGTACTCTGAGTGTTCTAGATGGACGCACAGACGAATGCATGGACGGACAGACACACAGGCAGACTAGCAGACGGACGGTTAGGTAGACGGACGCGTAAAAAGGCTACGTGCTACAGCGTATGCGTGATAGCAGTACTTTCAGTGTTCTCTAGATGGACGCGTGGACGGACGCATGGATGAACAGACAGACAGAGAGATTAGCAGACGGACGGAGAGGTAGACGGATGTGTAAAGCGGCTATGTGCCGCAGGGTATGTGAGATGGTGGTACTTTGAGTGTTCTCTTGTTTGACGCATGGACGGACGCACGGACGGATAGACAGACCAGCACACGGACGGACAGGTAGACGGACGCGTAGAACGGCTATGTGCTACAGGGTATGCGAGATAGCGGTAATTTGAGTGTTCCTAATATGGACACTTGTAAGGACACATGGATAAACAGGCAAAACACAGACAGACAGACTAGCAGACGGACGGACAGGTAGACGGATGAGTAAGGCGGCTATGTGCCACAGGGTATGTCAGGTGGTGGTACTTAGAGTGTTCACTAGATGTATGCATGGGCGGACAGATTGACAGACTAGCAGACAGACAAAAAGGTAGACGGACGCGTAAAGCGGCTATGTGCCACAGGGTATGCGAGATGGTGGTACTTGGAGTGTTCACTAGATGGACGCATGGAGGGACGCATGGGCGGATGGACACACCGACTAGCAGACGGACGGACAGGTAGACGGACGCGTAAAGCGGCTATGTGCCACAGGGTACAAAGATGCGAGATGGTGGTACTCAGTGTGCTCACTAGACGGACGCACGGACGGACGAGTGGATGGACAGACAGACAGACTAGCCGACGGACGGACAGGTAGACGGACGCGTAAAGCGGCTATGTGCCACGGTATGCAAGATGGCTGTACTCTGAGTGTTTTCCAGATGAACGCACGGACGGACGCATGGACGGAAAGACAGACAGACTAGCAGGCGGACGGACAGGTAGACGGACGTGTAAAGTGGCTATGTGCCACAGGGTGTGCGAGATGGCAGTACTTTGAGTGTTCTCTAGATGTATGCATGGACGGACGCGTGGATGAACAGACAGAAAGGCAGACAGACACACAAACATACAGACTAGACGATGGACAGACAGGTAGACGGATGTGTAAAGCGGCTGTGTGCCACAGGGTATGTGAGATGGCGGCACTTTTAGTGCTCTCTAGATTGACGCACGGACGGACGCATGGACGGACAAACAGACAGACTAGCAGACGGACGGACAGGTAGACGGACGCGTAAAGCGGCTATGTGCTACAGGGTATCAAAGATAGCAATACTTTGATTGATCTCTAGATGGACGCACGGAAGGACGCATGGATGAACAGACAGACAGGCAGACAGACTAGCAGACAGACGAACAGGTAGACGGACGCGTGAAGCGGCTATGTGCCACAAGTTTTGGGAGATGAGAGATGGCAGTACTCAGAGTGTTGACTTGATGGACTCACCGATGGATGCATGGACAGACCAAATGACAGACTAGCAGACAGACGGATGGATAGACGGACGCGTAAAGGGAGTATGTGCCACAGGGTATACGAGATGCGAGATGGTGGTACTTTGAGTGTTCTCTATATGGACGTACGGACAGATGCACGCACGGACAGACAGACAGACAGACTAGCGGACGGGCGGACGGATAGACGGACGCGCAAAACGCGTATGTGCCACATTGTATACGAAATGCGAGATGGCGGTAACTGGAGTGTTCTATAGATGGACGCACGGACGGACGCTTGTCGGACAGACAGACAGACTAGCAGACGGACTCGTAAAGCGGGTACGTGCCACAGGTTATATGAGATGCGAGACTGCGGCATTTAGTGCTCACTAGAAGGACGCACGGACGGACGCATGGATGGACAGACGGACAGACTAGCAGACAGACAGACGCGTAAAGCGGCTATATGCCACGGTATGCGAGATGGCGGTACTATGAGTGTTCTCTAGTTGAACGCATGGACGGACGCATGGATGGACAGACAGACAGACTAGCAGACGGACGGACAGGTAGACGGACGCGCAAAGTGGCTATGTGCCACAGGGTATGCGAGATGGCGGTACTTTGGTGTTGTCTAGATTAGCGCACGGACAAACGCATGGACGGAGACAGACAGACGTTATAGCAGACAGACGGACGGATAGACGGACGGACGTGTAAAGCGGGTATGTGCCACAGGGTATACGAGACACAAGATGGTGGTACTCAGAGTGCTCACTGTATGGACGCATAGACGGACGCATGGACGAACAGACAGACAGTCCAGCAGACGGACGGCCAGGTAGACGGACGCGTAAAGCAGCTCTTCGCCACAGGGTATGCGAGATCGTGGTACTTGAGTGTTCACTACACGTACACATGGACGGACGCGTCGACGGACAGACTCACAGACTACCAGATGGACAGACAACTACACGGACGTGTAAACGGTGATGTGCCACGGTATGCGATATGGCCGTACTCTGAGTGTTCTCTAGATGGACGCACAGACGGATGCATGGACAGACTGACAGACAGACTAGCAGACGGACAGATAGGTAGACGGACGCGTGGAGAGGCTATGTGCTACAGCGTATGCGAGATGGCAGTACTTTCAGTGTTCTCTAGATGGACGCACCGACGGACGCATGGATGAACAGACAGATAGACAGACAGACAGACTAGCAGACGGACGGACAGGTAGACGGATGTGTAAAGCGGTTGTGCCACAGGTTACGTGAGGTGGTGGTACTTTGAGTGTTCTCTAGCGTGACGCACGGATGGACGCATGGATGGACAGACAGACTAGCAGACGGACGGACAGGTAGACGGACGCGTAAATTGGCTATGTGCTACAGCATATGCGAGATAGCGGTACTTTGAGTGTTCTCTATATTGTCACAGGTAATGGGCATGAGCCATCAACTGTAGGTGGAACCCCTTGGAAGTGGAGAAAGAGGGCTTTTGCGTCCTTGTCTGAGGGCAAGCAAGACGTTGATTTGTTGCTGTCTGGTATTACGATCGCGGCACTGGTGGAGGTGCTGGGCAAATGCGCCTCGGCTGCAGATTTTCAGCCGACAAACCATGCTTCTTGGAGACAGCTACAGCTCCCACGACAAGAAGCAGTCGCCGCCTGCGAGGACTATCTCCCGAATACAGTCCCGGTTCTCAAGACGAGATGTCAACTTCAACTAACAACCAGGCGACTAAAACCAACGACGCCAATTCTTTTCTCCCGCATGTTTTCCATGCGCCGCACACACCACGTTCATTTCATGGAGACATGAAGATGTTGACGACTGGCTTGACCACTTCAATCGAGTTGCCAACATCAACAAATGGGATGAAGCTCGCGAGCTGCGGAGAGTTTACTTTGCGTTAGAAGGCTCTGCCAAAACGTGGTACGAGAATCATAAGGGTTCCTTTGTGACGTGGCATGAGTTCAGCTGACTGTTTCGTGATGCGTACCGCAGCACTGAAAGGGAAGAGAGAGCGGAGCAGGCTACCTCGTTTCGGAACGAACAACCGAACGAGAGATTTTCGATGTTTGTCGAGGACATGCTTCGACTCTTCAAGCGTGCTGACCCTGAATAGTCCGAAGAAAAAAGATGCGGCATTTAATGCGTGGGGTAAAAGAGCAGCTCTTCGCTGGACTCGTGCGCAATCCACCAACGACTGTGGCAGAGTTCATAAATGAGGCAACCACAATGGAGCGTACTCTCCAGTATCGGTCGTCACAGTATGAACGCGCCACGACGTGACCCCTGCTGCATGCTTTATCGGGGCTGACAGCGAGAGGCGTGCCCTCGCAGAGTTCATAAGAAGCGTCGTGCGGGATGAGCTGCGCCAACTCCAAGCAGCGGGACCCCAACCACCCGTAAGTGCTCTCGCAGACTTAATCCGAAATGATATCCGACACGTGGTCACCCCACTCACGCCAACAAGGCCTGAGGCCCCGTTGCTGACTTATGCGGCGGCTCTGCGATCTCCTGCACCACATGGCCCTGATCCTGTCATGGGGACAATTGATCAGGCTAGCCATCGATTCCAGGGCACCTCTTCGATTCCGCCACCCGCCTCAAGGTTTCCGAGTGCATCAACTTATCGTCCGTCTGGATCGCGGCAGAACGCCACAAAAGCCAGCGTGTGGCGTACGTCAGAAAACCGTCCACTCTGCTACCACTATGGCGAAGCGGGTCACGTCTGCCGTAATTGACAGTACCGCCAACTTGGTCTCCGTGGCTTTCACCCTGATGCTCGTTGCCCGCGTTACGGTGAGCGTCCCCGCGACATCAAAGCGCACCTTATGGGCCAGCAAGCTCCTCGCCTTAGTCGCGCCCCCAATCACGACCACCATCACCTCGCCGCCCCAGGTCACCTAGCATTCCCTCGTCATTTTATGCTCCTTTCAGAGGCCGGTCACCGAGTCCCCACAGGGGTAACTAGAAACCGCGGCTCCAGGGGGTGAAGCCGCGTCCCCACGAACTGTCAAAGAGCCTCCTTCGACGCAAAGACCCGACGAAGACCGTTCTGACTTTCCAGTCGTTTTCGAAAGTCATAAGATTGTTTCCGCCGACATCACCGTACACGTCGATAGTCACGTAGTCACTGCCCTCGTCGACACCGGCGCCGATTATTCGGTTATGAGTAGCGCCCTAGCATCCCAACCCAGGAAGGTAACTACCCCTTGGCAAGGACTGCCGTTGCGACGGCAGAGGGCCACCTCGTCACGCCGACCGGAATGTGCACAGCCCGTGTTCGAGTTCGTGTTTCGACGTTCACAGGGTCTTTCCTCGTATTACCTGCGTGCTCCCGTCCACTCATTCTGGGGCTGGACTTTCTTCGCGAACACGGCGCAATTATTGACCTACGAGACTTGCAGGCGTTGTTCGAGGACCCGTGTCACCCTGAACCGGAAAACGCCCGCCACTCGAAGGCTGCCCTACGTGTATCCTCCGAATCTGTTATCTGGCCTCCACGCAGCAGCCTTTTTATCAACGTTGAATGTGACTAAGCCGTCCCCGATGCTCTAATTGCAGAAGAAAATTTGTCCCTACTTTTTGCACAACAAATCTGCATTGCCCGAGGAATTGTTCAGCCCAGTAGAAAGCAGGCTTGCCTATTAGTCACGAATTTAGGCAAGGAGTATCGCCATCTTACCAAACACACTGCGATCGCATACCTTGAGGATATTGCCGACGTCCCTGGTCCCTCAACATTATCTGCTCTTTCGTCGGGCGACGATTCCGGCATGACATTTGCAAGCACTCTCGCCGTAAACCAGGATCTACCGTCTGCCCAACGGGAACGTCTTTTGAAGCTACTCGGCTAATTTCGGGACTTCTTCGCTACGACTTCGAAAGTTAACCAAACACCGCTTGCCAAGCATCGTATCATCACCGAGCCTACCGAGAGACCCATTCGACAGCATGCCTACAGAGTCTCGCAAAAAA
>NW_023612256.1:0-65285 GCF_013339725.1 Rhipicephalus microplus
TTATCTCTTACGTCGTGTTTTTGTATATGCGTAAAACATCCTCCATTGCATGTTTTCCTGCTCCTCTCTTTTCTCTCTCTTTTCGTGGTGGCGGCCCGCACTCGCGTGTTGCCGCAGATCGGCAGACGGAGAATGACCAACTATACCGCACGGACGACTTGTCTCACAGTCAGTCAATCCACCGCGTGCCCTCTGCAAAATAAGTGAGAGCGCGTATAGAGCTTAAAGTCGCAAAAGTCATCACAAGACAACGCTGTTATTCATGGTGTAGTCACATACACATATAGCTATGATTACTTGGCAAGTAGGAAGAGTAAAAAAAATAGGGAGGCCTACTACAGGAAAACTACTACAATAGAAAACCTACTTTGTTTTAACCATTCGTTGTGGATAACTTCAGATACACAATTCAGGTTGTTCTTCTAAACGTAGCGTAAAGCGAAAAAAAAAACACGAGAGGAGGACAAGCGCAAACTATCAACTAACTTTATTCGAAAAAGCGCACCCTGATATATACACGTCGGCACACACGTGGCGGCACACACGTGGCGAAGCCCTAAATCACGTTACATACCACCGAGATTGTTACAAGCTGCCACTCTAGCGTCGCCAGCGCGAAGTCGGCGACGGGAATGACAGCAGGTTGGTTCGTTCCGTACGCAAGCAGAGACAGTGAAGAGATCAGAGACGTGAGAAAACAAAACAACTTTACTCTAGTGATATTGCAGCACACGCGATCTAATACAACACTTCAATACAACTAACAAATACATCGACACTTGATACAACTAAAGAAATATAACAGAAACAATAAATCAGCTTACGAGAGATAACTATTACAAACTACACAAACTAACAAGAATAGAACGACGGAGGAGAAAGTTCCAAGATATAAACAGGTGAAAGCATACGTGTGATGACCGGCAGCGTTGTGTCCTCGACGATTGGATGCGAGAAGTCGAAGAGAGTTCTGGCACGACTGCGATGTCGGCGGTGTTGCAACGCTGGTGGCTCCGGGAGGCTAGTGCTTGCAGGTGACTTCGAGCAGGTTGAGCTAACTCGAGGTGAAGTCCCGATGTCTACGTTGCAGACGTTAATCTCGCGTCACAACTAGACGAACGGCTAAGTTTAGGTGGCCAGCCGATACAGAGCCACACTAAAAACTTCTAGAAGAGATGCTTGTTGATCTTTTTCTACACCATCTTGGTCAGCGACTAGTCCGCCTAGCAGGGCAAAATCCTGCGCTTAAATCCCCCTCGTGTCTCCTCGCTCTCTTTCTTGGGGACAAGAGACCTCTACCTGGGTCCAATCATGCGCGTTTAATTGATGGGAAACTGTGCCCCAAAAATATTTTGACCCCATCCCTTTTTAATTGGGAGAGGGCCCGCAACTAGCGAGAGTGACAACCTGTCGAGTTGTCATACGGCTTGGCCACCAGAGCGTTTCCCACGCTTTTCCCCGTGGTAACGGTCAAACGTTTGGCTCTCAGCCGGTGTGTCTCGTAGTCTAATCCTTTTTCGGGGTATACCGCGGCCTTCTACGACCTTGCCGACGCCGCCACAGTTACAAAAGGATTAACCGTCGGCGGCGACGTTCTAAGAAGAGCACCCCATTTTGCACTTCTCGGCTCCCTTTCATGCGCCGCCGTTTCTCACGGTCAGTCGGGGAGTACGGCGCCCGTTAATTGCCGTGACGCGGTGTCGTGAAAAATGGCCGTCCGTGACATTGCCCCCCACTTTCAGAATGTTATTCATAACATTTGTTCACACGGAGGGGAATTTTTCGACAACAAGGAACAAAACACTACCAATAAGGGAGACATGAGGGCTGTCCCTCTCATACACAACATAACTAGGCAGAGTGCATCAAAGTAACAACAAAATAAAAAAACAAACAAATTGTTAGAGTACCAGCTTCCGTTACACGCAACAATATCAAGGCGCAATACAAACAAGAAGAGGAAATAGCCGTGTACGGCAGCCATCAATACAGCATACACTGCACGAATGTATACTACGAAACAAAACGGAACAGGTGTGCTCCTCTACTGTAGTGCAATCTGCAATGTGCATTACAACAAGCAAAACAACCAATGCACCAAGCAAAAAGAAAATAACTCAAAATAAACTTCTTATACAATGAAATACGTACATACAAACAGAAAACAACCGACGGAAGGAGGAAAAAAAAACATGCTCTTAGACCTCAAGAACTATATGTGGCTCAAGTAATCGGCTCCCACGTTTTAGCTACCCTTAATATGCGTAATGGTGAACTGGTACTCTTGGAGTAGTAAACTCCATCGAAGTACACGAGTGTTCAGCTGTTTCGCCCGTTGGATATAACTCAGAGGCTGATGGTCTGTCTGGACACAAAAATGTACTCCATAAGTACATGGAGAATTTCTGAATTCCCCATACCAACGCGAGACATTCGCGTTCGATGGTACTATAGGAAGGCTCCCGTGGAAGTAGCTTTCGGCTGGCATAAGCTGTGGGGTGGAGCTTGCCTTCGTGGGCCTGCATGAGCACGGCTCCGAGACTTGTGTCCGATGCGTCTGTTCGAAGTACGAATGGTTGGTGCAAATCTGGTGGCCGTAGTATCGGCTCCGTCGAGACATGTTGTTTGAGACTTCGAAAAGCCTCCTCGTGGGCTGCTGTTCATTTCACCGAGATAGCTTCGCCCTTCCGAGTTAAATCTGTAAGGGAAGCGCTGACTTCTGCGTAATTCGGGATAAATTCCCGATAGCACCCGGTCAAACCGAGGAAGGCGCCCACTTATCGCTTGGTTGAAGGACGTGGTGCAGCTTCGATCTTGTCGAGTGTTTTCCCCAGTGGTTGCAATCTGCCCCTGCTAACTCGGTGTCCCAAGAAGTCGATTTCTTCTACACCAAGTTCGCATTTACTGGGGCGCACTGTAAGCCCGGCCCTCTGTATGCGCTCAAAAAGCAGTCCCAGGGACCTCAGGTGCTGTTCCCATGTCTCGGTGGCTACCAGTACATCATCGTAGTAGTGGTCCACACCGGGTATACCTTCTGCAACCTTTCGCATCAACTTAGCAAATACAGCAGGCGCTGTCTTGATGCCGAATGGCATGAAGCGGAACTGATATAGTCCCGATGTCGTCGAGAAGGCCGTCTTCGCTTTGAACTCTTCGGTCAGCGGGATCTGCCATAGCCCTTCACGAAGTCGAGCTTCGAGAAATACTTCTTCTTTCCCACTGTAGCCAACACCGCGTCAGTTCTTGTCATAGGTTCGGAGTCGGCCACCAGAACGTTGTTCAGGCGTCGAAAATCGATACACAGTCGATTTGTCCCGTCGGGTTTCTTACCAAAATGACTGGCGAATTATAAGGGGACTCTGATTTCTCAATTATGTCGAGCTTCTCCATCTCCCGCACCTCTTTCTCTACACCTTCCCGCGTTGCAAAGGGAAGAGGGTATTGTTTCAGTGGACGGGGTTACTCGTGGTGTGTTCGAGGTTGCAGTGGACCCAGTCAGTTTTGCCCGAGACATCCGAGAAAATAAGAGGCGTGTTCCCTGACAATTCCTTTGCAGCGGTCAGATCTGCTCAGCGTCCAGTTTGTCGGAGAGCTTCACGTCCTCTTCCCCTTCTACTTTCAGCCAGTCAGGGGTTGGAATATTCTCGTCCTCGCTCGATTCCACAACGCCAAATGTCACGTTGCACACCTTGGTGGAGGGGCTGTCCTCTCCTCGTAACTTTTTAGTAAGTTGGCGTGGAAGATTTTTCTGCCGCCAAGCCGTGTCTACGACGTAGTCAAGCTTCACCTTCTTTTACCGACTTCAAAAGGGCCCTTCCATTGCAGCAGCAGCTTATTCGTGTCGGTTGGAAGTAAATCAGTACCTTGTTTTTCGGGGTTGAAACTCCGCTCCTTCGCCTTTCGATTGTACAGCTTCGTGTACCGTGCTCCGGCCTTTTTCTAACTCCTCGTGTGCCAGGCGGCACGTTTCCTCCAAACGGTTCCGAAGGTCGAAGACATGCTGGTACGTCGTCTTAGCTTCTTCAGTCAAGTCGGCGTTCGTCCACAGCTCCTTCAGTATCGCCAAGGGTCCCCTCACATGGCGGCCGTAGAGAAGCTCGAAGGGTGAAAACCCCATACTGGCCTGCGGAACCTCCCTATAGGCAAAGAGGAGAGGTGCCAGGTAGCGGTCCCAATCTCTCGGTTTTTCGGCGCACATGCGCTTCAACATTAATTTAAGGTGCCGTTGAATTTTTCCACCTTTGAACCTTCGGGCAAGGCCGCTTTCCCGAAGTCATCGAAATGAACCGCGCCTTTCGTTCGGGTGACGCACCTCCTTTTCCCCTCTACACCTGGCTCGCTGCTTGTGCCTCCATGAATGCCACCATTGACGTTTCTTGAAACGGATGAATGGCCTAGCCTTTCGTCTTTCTCGAGATGGAGTGCGATCTGCCCTAGGCTTACACAGTGCGGTGCGCTTCCGCTTCTTTCTTTTTCGGTGAGGTTTGCGTACCTCCTTTCCCTCGATGTCTCATCATGTCGCTTCGGACCTCAAAAGTTGGGAAGCTCGTTGGAGCTGGTGGTAGGTCTTCCCTCCTGATAACGCTTTTTGAACTCTGCGTCACGACGGACTGTCGGGCCAAATTGGCTTTGTCAACACTGATGAAGCCATTAACTGGGCCCTCTCCGACGGCATCGCTGCATTCCTGAAGCGTCGCGTCCTCGCTCTGATTCGCCACTGTGCTAATCATGCCTACAATTGACGATGTCGAATCGTACTCTTGAGGCACGAAGGAGGTTTCCAGCATCTTTCTGGACCCATTAGGGCTGCTGGCACTCTCCTCATCCACGCAAGGAGCGTCTTTCGACATCGTCTCTACCTCGAGACCGGCCAAGTCCTCGTTCTCAGCATACTCTACCTTGATGCATTCTAGAATACGCGGGCCCTTTTCTGGCGCGATCTCTGGTTCTAGCGCTTCCTGCCACACTTTAACGTCCAGCGCTTTCCGACGCGCCTCGCTTTCAGACTGTTGTCTTTCTGTTTCGCGCTTTCTTTCAGACTCTTGTCTGAGCTGCTCTTCTTTTGTCCAGACAGACGTTCCGAATATCCGGAGCATCTCTGCCTTAACTACCTCGTTTTTCGCGTTCTGCTGACTGAGTCGCGCAACAGCTGCATTTGCCTCGCAAGGCAGAACCGTGAGTAGCCCTTGACACCATGTGTCTCGCTCAAATGACAGTTTCTCGCCGGCATCGCCGTGCTCACTGCTGGATCGGCTAACCCTGCTACCCTCACTGAGGCGAATCTTTAATTGCAGTAACTGCACTTCCCGTTCTCCGGCTTCCCTTGCCGCTTCCCTTGCCGCTTCCCTTGCCGCTTCTCGTTCTTTCGCCCTTTCTTTGCGCTCTCTTTCCTTTTTTTGCGCTCTCCTTTTCTTCGCGTTCTCTCTCTCTTTCTTTTTCCTCCCGGGCCAGTGCCTGCTCTTCTCTGGCTAACACCTGTTCCTGCTGCTCCTTAACACATTGTCTTAGTTCGGCGCCCTCGAGGCCTAACTGTTTACCGTACGCGATCCACTTATCAAAATCCATACACTCCATACTGCAACTGTCACTATAATGCCACTATAAAAACAGCGCAATCATTGCAGGATGCAACCGTTTCAACTGTGCGGCTCTATCACCACGCTCTCCACACGGTTCTCGTTCACCTCCTCACCGTCTTACTCTTGTACGGAACGTCCTGTCTCGCGGACGCCAGTTTTGTTACAAGCTGCCACTCTAGCGTCGCCAGCGCGAAGTCGGCGACGGGAATGACAGCAGGTTGGTTCGTTCCGTACGCAAGTAGAGACAGTGAAGAGATCAGAGACGTGAGAAAACAAAATAACTTTACTCTAGTGATATTGCAGCACACGCGATCTAATACAACACTTCAATACAACTAACAAAATACATCGATACTTGATACAACTAAGAAATATATAACAGAAACAATAAATCAGCTTACGAGAGAGAACTATTACAAACTACACAAACTAACAAGAATAGAACGACGGAGGAGAAAGTTCGAAGATATAAACAGGTGAAGGCATACGTGTGATGACCGGCAGCGTTGTGTCCCCGACGATCGGATGCGAGAAGTCGAAGAGAGTTCTGGCACGACTGCGATGTCGGCGGTGTTGCAACGCTGGTGGCTCCGGGAGGCTAGTGCTTGCAGGTGACTTCGAGCAGGTTGAGCTAACTCGAGGCGAAGTCCCGATGTCTACGTTGCAGACGTTAATCTCGCGTCACAACTAGACGAACGGCTAAGTTAGGTGGCCAGCCGATACAGAGCCACACTAAAAACTTTTAGAAGAGATGCTTGTTGATCTGTTTCTACACCATCTTGGTCAGCGACTAGTCTGCCTAGCAGGGCAAAATCCTGCGCTTAAATCCCCCTCGTGTCTCCTCGCTCTCTTCCTTGGGGACAAGAGACCTCTACCTGGGTCCAATCATGCGCGTTTAATTGATGGGAAACTCCGCCCCAAAATATCTTGACCCCACCCCTTTTTAATTGGGAGAGGGCCCGCAACTAGCGAGAGTAACAACCTGTCGGGTTGTTGTCATACGGCTTGGCCACCAGAGCGTTTCCCACGCTTTTCCCCGTGGTAACGGTCAAACGTTTGGCTCTCAGCCGGTGTGTCTCGTAGTCTAATCCTTGTTCGGGGTATACCGCGGCCTTCTACGACCTTGGCCGACGCCGCCTCAGTTACAAAAAGATTAACCGTCGGCGGCGACGTTCTAAGAAGAGCACCCCATTTTGCACTTCTCGGCTCCCTTTCATGCGCCGCCGTTTCTCACGGTCAGTCGGGGAGTACGGCGCCCGTTAATTGCCGTGACGCGGTGTCGCCAAAAATGGCCGTCCGTAACAGAGATAGATCACTTGAGTGCTTGCCACTAAAAGGATTTATTTTCTGCTAATGTGACTTGTGACTCTGTTGACCTGTATATATATATATATATATATATATATATATATATATATATATATATATATTGTGGTATAAAACGCTGCCCTGGAGAGTGTGCGGTGGCAAGCCCAGGCGTTGACCACCTATATATATATATATATATATATATATATATATATATATATATATATATATATATATATATATATATATATATCCGTGCGCTTTTTAGAATAAACTATGTTGATAGTTTGCGCTTGTCCTTCTCTCATGCTTTTTTTTTCGTGTCATAAGATACGTTAGGAATGAACCAACTCGCCCAACAAGTCACTCTGTTGTTCTTCTAATAGCTTGCAAATTAGGCGTGAAGTACCATCTACTTTCCTGTTAACGTAAAACAATTAAAAATCAGTGCTTTTGGAAAATTGCCTAGAATGACTTGTTGGCAAATTAAAAAAAACACGGACCGTTTGATATGAGAATGTTTCTCTAACTACCTTCCTAAAATTTTAGACGATGGTTCTTAAGTATTCCCATTATTATACGACAAAGTCATTCTGGTCATTTTACCAAGCAGTAAACAGAATAATTGATGCTGTGTATTCAATGCACGCCTACTTAATGGCATAATTGTTTCTGGAATATTCTTGGTACAGGAGAAAACTCAAGCGATTGTAAATGCGTAAACAGTAGCAGAAATAAAGCCGACAGGTAAAAGCAAGAATAAGGCGATGCTTTTGGGTAGGGTGTGTATCTGAAAAGAGATCTTGCTCTCTCTTACCCTCTCCAATACCCACGTGAAGGGCATCTAACTGGCGCACATTGTGGTTGACCACCCCACGTTAGATAACCTACAGCCCTTCTAGCGCAGTTGCGGTCTGAACCCAAAGGTAATCAAAGTGGACTTATATATAAAAAACAGTACGTGCACAAGGGACTTTTAGAAAGGCAGACTGGACTTCGCGCTGGCTAACAACATCAGCCTTTATTTCTTATGAACAGACATATACAGTCTCTTGGAGACGAAAAAAACAAGAAAAATGATGTAAAGGGAAGCCCTGTGCATGCCTTTTGGTCAGTACATGAAAGTGCAAAGGTCAGTCACGGGTATAATTACCTTCATTACCTCCTTGGCAAGTTCAGTGAACGATGAGCTTACAAATGATGGTCCAATATAATGAATCATTCATATGTTTAATCTGCGCCCATGTGCCCACACCGTTTTTTAGAATAAAGACATGCGAACAACCTCAATCTTGGAAAGTTGGTAATTGAACATTCTTTGCGAAATGAACTACATTACCCAAGCGGGTTGTGTCCGTTCTTTTTTGTCCCTTGTGTGAGTCACGCAGCCCCATTCGCTAATTATCACTTGCATATTTTAAGACATGCAGTCCTACGAAGCGACTGTCCTGCATTTTAAAATGGCGGACAACATGTGCGCAGTTGATTCACAGTGAAGCATAGTACGTGACGTGTCGCCAGATGTGTCCCCTAACTGCCGCGTCTGCCAGGTTCGAAATCGCAGAAGCTCGAGGAATGCGGATGTTTGATCACTCGTGCACGAAATAGAAACAGGTGCCAGAAACCACTTCTCCCTTGATTGCGCAACACAGGGAGCTGGAGATGGCGCAACCCTTATCGAATAATCCAACTCGTTTTCGTATAGAAGAGAACCATCGCTCGCCTCCGAACACATCAGCGCCGTTAAGGACGACGCATCGCAGTAACGTCGACGTTGGCCACATTTACCGGCCAGCGACAGATCGCGCACGATGAATCCGAGACCACAATCAATTGGAGCTTTTCAGCGGCGAAAACAAAAATGCCGCGCCGAAGGAGAAAGCGGGCCGCCCGCTTTGTCCGGCGCGCGGGCCTTCACCAACAGTATAGCTTTGATGCGCTCAAAGAGGCGAAAAGAATGTGCGCTGGGATGGCCGGGTCCGGACGGCCGACGCTTCTCTCGTTTCCCCGCGCGCGCGCTCCTCTTTCCTTCTGCGCAGCGGGACGGCGCCAATCGATCGCAGGGCGCACTGCGTTTTCCCTGAAACTGACACAGCATTGAGGAGAGCTCGAGCCGCCGGCGCTGGCCCGTTCGTACAGTGCTCGCCTCTGATAGCCAGCGACGATCGGGACGCCGCGGTGCGCGAACCAGCGCAGGCTCTCTCGCGCGCGACGCCAGCGGCGACGTGGCCGGAGCTAGTTTTCTTCATCAGCGCTCCGCCGGCAGGCAGCCATGTGCGTCGAGTTCGTGATCTTCGTACGCAACCTGGGAGCCCTGGTCAGGGCTACAGTGGGTGGTCACTCCGTCGAACGGCCACAGGTAAGTCCCTATAAGTCTACACCACGTCGTCGCCACCATTCACGGCGCTGGCAGGCACCATACGACGCGCACCCAGTGGTGTGTGTGCGTGCGTTCGTTCTGGCGTCGTTGTTACGGGCTTGCACTCCGAGCAGTGCCTATCGCCGGCTTTCGAAATGCTGACGCCTGCCTTCAAATGTTCTGTCGTTTACGGATCGGCGTGCCATTGTCAACGTTTGACATGTGGTCGCACGATTGCTGGTGCCTTGAAATAACTACCCGTCAAAGGGCGCCTTATCGTATTGCGCAATCGGTTCTTCTTCACCGTGCCAAATAAATTGCGTTGACCCTCTCATACTCTGGACCCTGTCTCGTCCCGTTTCGCATGCTACATGACGTCATGAGTACCGGCCACATGGCGCGTTTAACCCGTCTGCGTCGTGCCCGATAGTCCGATGTGGAGAGAAAGAACGGGCATTGTTAATGGCTAAAACCTCGAACTACCTCGAACTCGATCGGGGCGCCTCCGTGCGTGCATTCATCGTAGGGAGGGCCTCCCTCTTCTCTTCCGCGAACCCGGCGCCGACCCTGGCAAGACCGGTGCTGTCAACTGCGTATTCGCGTTCGCCACAACGCACTCTCTCTTTCTCTCCTTTGTCTCCGCCGGTCACTCAGCAGCGTAGGCAATTCGGTGCGTCGCGACAACCGTACTTCAAATCGTCGGCTGTAACTACCTCCGTGCGTGGCTGCGCTTTGACTCAATGTTTTTGGGATGCATGCTTTCAGTAAGGCAGATGTTATTATGCTTTCTGTTATCCGGAATCAGGCCATACGTTTTTTGAGGCAAAAGCGAACGAGCTGACGCCGTCTTTGTAATGATGCTTCGCGGAAGTAAGGGAACAAAGGACGGTGTGGTAATGAAACATTGTGCCATAGCACACAGTGTGTGCGCTGCGTGCATGCTTGCGTGCATGCTTGCGTGCGTGTGACTGCTCGGCTCGAAAGCAGTGCACAGAAACATACAAGCCGCTATCACTGTCAGCCGTCCATTGAGATAGCGAATCATTGTGACTCCCAGTCAGCAGGTGTTTCAGAGTGAAATAGCGTTTGCAGCGCTTGGAAGTTTGAATTTTCATGATACTTTGGGGGCAATTATGCCACCATAGGCGAGATATTTTGTCAGTACTCACTCTCGGGTGACGTTGTTCCCAGTCTAGTAGAAAAAAAAGAACGGAGCACAAACGAACAAACGTAGGCAGGGCTACTCTTATTAGGGCTTGTTCCATGTTTATTTGTTCTTTGTTTCTACCAAGCTACCAGAGTGCAGCAAAGAGGACAAAGCAAAGCCATTCGTTACTCCACTTTTCTTAGGCGATACGCGTTCATACAAATTCTTTTCCGTCAAGGGTTTCCGTGTGACACTCGCGACAATCCGCCGAACTCTTGACAATAGTTACCGCCGTGTTCAGAAACGCTCCTTGACTTGAACTTGGCTTGCCACCAGCTTCAATCGGAGCGTTCGAAGTATGTTTCTGCTGCATTGAAGCCGGTGGAAAGTCAAGTTCAAGTCAAGAAGCGTTTCTGAACACGGGGGTTAATCTTTTACACGTGAAAATTTGTCCGGTGCTCTGCGAGTCTCTTATTCAGCTACGCAAGACCGTGAGGTACTTAATCGTGCGGCAGTAGTGAGCCAATACGCCCACGTACTGGTGCAGGGACAAAGTTGCGCATGCGTGGACTAGATTGTGCGGGCACTTAACAGCACGTAAAGGTGGCGCCTGTGCTCTACATGCGCTACAGATTCTAAAGCAGCCCTACAAAGTGTGTGGAACAAGCATATAAGTGGGAATCGCCTACCTGCAACGTCTGATATCGCCTATCTCCATCACAACGCTAAGACTGCTGGGCATTACGTTTCAAAGGATACTTGGCCACGCTGATTTTTCGGGAAACGAAAACGCCAGGGCTGCGCGGAAGGTGCAGCGCAGTCACGTCGAAAGCTCTAAAGAGCGCCCTTTCTGAAACTTTTCTAGACACTCATTGAGAAACTATTGGAAGCACATTTGCTAGGTACCCACTACGGCATTAATAATAATAATTTCTGGGTAGTAGACCAGCATTCACTATACTATTTTTTTCGTCATTCTTCTGAGAAGCGTGGTACCGCTAAACACTTGCAAGTCATTTTGTGCCAATAGTTCATGCAGTGGCTGACCACGATGAGGAATCATGCCTGAAGTGCGTATGCGCAGCAGTTAATGGGGTGATCAAAAACAAGCTTTTGTAAAGGGTCGAAGCATTGGACTATCCCACTATTACGCTATTAGCATTGCGTGACGTCTCGTTCTTCTTTAGCTGTTCTATAACATTTATTTACTGTTATTAACGCGATTCCCTTTCCCGACAGCAAGCCTGCCTAAGGCAAGTTTGCGAACAGTTATCAAGCACCGCCTAGATCAGTGGTAGAGCACAGCACTGGCACCCAGTGGACCCCGGTTGGAGCCCCATTGTATCATGGTACTAAATGTTTTTTTTATTTCGCAATAATGGTTACGGACACCGGCGGTGATGGCGGTGGCAGACAACTACAGCGCCGCGCATGACCCGAGTTTGATATCATAACAGCTTTCGCAGTAAAAAGGGATGAAGGTGCCCGAAATGAAGTACCATTTCAGAATTTCACAATATTTTTTAACGATGCCGACGCTTGGAGCATCGCAAAAGATATGTCCACAAAGGAAAAAAAACACCTCGAAGCTAAAGAGGCGGCCCTTTGAGCCTTTTCTAAATACTCATTGGCACCACTGTTTTGAACGAGAAATGGACATGATTTGCCACGAACAATTAACGTTGCGCAGAGTATAGGCCCTGTCGGAGGGCTCTGATGAGAAAATAACTCACATAGGAAAGCCTTGATTTACGCGATACCCTAATAGTAAATAGCTTTATCAAGTTCACTTCGTCACAACTTTTTTTCATGCTTTCCCCTATTGAAATATTTCAGTCCCCTTACCCATCTCTATACAGATTAGCATGCCACCTATACATACGTGCGACAAAAATCTGTCTTTTCCTGATAGAGAGTCTCTCACAGCATACGACAGCACATGACAGTCCAGGCTGCTACAATGCTCCGCACTTACAAAGAAAATGCTAGAAGATTTAAGCTAAAGTGATTCTTTGGACACGCCACCACCGTAATAACCGTGCTTCTGCGATAAAAAAGAAAAAAAAGTAAGGCCGTGCTCTGTTCAATGGGATGCTAACTTCAACTGGTTGTAAACCGTCATGGCCCGGCACTCTGAATCTGTTTTGTATAAACCACTTGACTTTGTTTACGTAGCCTCACACAATTAAATCGCAGTTGTACTGAAGCACCAGTCTCTCAATTGCTAGCAGTAAAGGACTTTCTTTCAACTGTTTACAGTACGAAAGTCATTTCTAAGTTAGTCAAATATTTTTATAGGCAGCGTGATATTCATCTCGCATTTACAGTGAGGTGACAGTATTATGTTAAGACAGCCGTTTTACTGGATAATTGACTAACCATTCGCCCATCCTGGCTCTCCATGCATAATCAATCAAATACAGCTTTACATTACAACTAAAAATATACGCAGCACATCGCCCAGATACAAGCCATCTGAAGTACTACCTATCCACGTGTAATTATTAAAAACGATACTTGCCCCGAAGCACTCAACTAGGCTATGAGAAAGGATTCTTTCAGGTTTGGTCAGGGTACGGGAATACTCATAGTATATAACACGCCCATTTTGACAATAACAGTGTCCGGGCCATTTAGTACACACTTGCTGGAATACACAAGACTCGTAGCCACCACAGATGGGCGATTTCTTTCTCGTCTTCCTTTTATGTTCATTATTCCTGAAAGTACGCATATTATAGAGTTCGCAATTGTTTAGTTCGGGTTCAAATGGGGAATATACTTCCAATACCCTTCAATTTATTCAACCGTCTTGCAGAACGTTGGCATGTCTGTTTTTGCCGTGCTATTTTAGGATAATAAGTGCACCACTTAGCATTGATCTCATTACTAAATATTCTTACATCTTATCTAACCACAGACTTAACCTAAATATGTCGCCAATGACGAATAATTACTTCGCTTATACTGCGTCATACATATAAACTTTGCTACTTAATGAGTAAGTGTGGTTTGTGCATATGTTCAAACCATTGTGTGCGTGTAGTTTGATAAATTACTCTCTCCATTAGTGTTTATAATGTATTTTGTTATTGCTCATGCAAAACAGTCCTTGTAATATTTTTTTCCGTATATATCGTATAATTTCTGAGCCAAGCAATCTTTTATGGCGTAGCCACCTCGTCCAGAAGTATTGCCAACCAAATTTTGGAATATACCCTACGTCAAGGTGAAAATTACCCTACTTTACCTTACAGAACTTTCTTTATTACCCTACGTTGCCCCGTTGTGGTGGTCAAGTGGCTAAGGTACTCGGCTGCTGACCCGCAGGTCGCGGCATCGAATCCCGGCTGCGACGTCTGCATTTTCGATGGAGGCGGAAATGTGTAGGCCCGTGTGTTCAGATTTTGGTGCACGTCAAAGAACCCCAGGTGGTCAAAATTTGCGGGGCCCTCCACTACGGCGTCTCTCGTATTCATATGGTGGGTTTAGGACGTTAAGCCCCACATATCAATCAAATCATTACCCTACGTTTTACCCTTCACCTAAAAATAGCACTGTGTAGCAACGATGACGTACAGATAATAACGTACACTCAAGGACATGCAGACGTATGAATATGACACTCTTTGGCCAATAATTGCCCTTGTGCCATAAAACCACATAAATCAATCAATCATTCAATCAATCAATCAGACGTATCGGGAGTCGGTGGTGACATGAGGGGTTAGAAAATTAGTTTTGTCGGGAGATGAAGGACAGCGGATAGAAGGAAAAAAAAAACGTTCCGATATTTGGATAGAAATAGCGTTGACTCAAAGTAGCAAGAAAAGAAAGATATATTGGTCAGTGAGTATAATACGGCTGGCAGCGTATGAAACATGGTAGCAAGGAGCGTTGAACGAGAAAAGTTGCATGGTTCGTTATGCATCCATTTAAGATGGCTGGAAAGCGAACTCTATTTTCCTTTTCTTTTTCTCTGTTAATTGTGTTGTCCGACTAGAAATATTTTAACAGTTTCCGCGCCTCCGGAATCGGCGAAACGCTTCTGATACACTTTAGCGCCCTGAGCAATATTTCTGTGTTCCGTCTTGTTCTCGTTGACTTTGCGCTTCCAAAGAAAGAGATTAAAATGAGGGAAAGGCAAGGACGTTAACCAGAAGTTGGAGCATCCGGTTTGCTACCCTGTACAAGGGAAGAGAGAATGGGGAAGAAAGATGGGAAAGAAAGCGTAAAGCTAAATAGACAGGCAAAAAAGAAAACAAATGTGAGCTAGGGTGTTATAGTTTATACAATAGGCCACTGCTAGGCAATAAGTTCAATAGGCATTCACTGATTTTCTGGGCGAAGACAGATCTTGTCGCCTTTCAAGCAATTTTCATTGTTCTGACAAAGGTCTGTCGTCAAGGCGAGCCAACGCAGCAGCTAACTGCCGTCTTTGCACGCTGTAACGAGGGCTCAGTGACAAAGAATGCGTTATATTGTTTTATCGCTGCCGCAATGATCGCAAGCAGCACTGTCGTCCATGCCGATTCGGAAGGCGAAAAGTTTGGTTAAAGTGATATCAAGCCAAAGATGGCAAAGCACCATTTTCTCAAGTCGAGAGAGTCCGGACTGAGGCCAAATCGACGAGACGTGCCCAGCCTAGCAGTCGCATGTGCCGTAAGCCCTTAGCGTTCCACAAGGATTTTGCTTCTTCATGAGCAATTTTTCGGATTTTCATTGCAGCATCAGCCCTTGAAAATGGAATACATTCTTCTTCGCCATCTTCATTTGCTGATCAAGCAGCTGCATCGGCATGTTCGTTGCCCAATATGCCGCGGTGACTTGGAAGCCACTGAAACGTGATTTTGTGTCCTTCATCGAAGAGGAGGTGCAACAGCTTTCTAATTTCCAGCACTAGTTGTTCATGAGGTCCCCGGCGTAAGGAGAATACAAAACAGTGTAGTGCACTGCTTTGGAGTCCGTGAAAATGCTTCCTTTCTTGGCTTCAAGTTCTAAATAACAATTCCAAGTTTTAAGATTAGCCCAGCAACGCATACATTTAGTACACACTAGATTGGCCAAACCATAACCGTGTGATAAGATTCCGTCTGATGACGCCATCATTCGACGTCACATTGTGATGCCACGATCACGTCTAATGACTTTATGATGACATCAAAAATTTTGTCGAAAGTTTACCTTTTATGTATTATGAGGTATGTAAGGCTCTCTTTTTTTGTTAGTGAAGCATGCCACCGTTTCAATACTTAGAAGACGCTCCTCGTTACGAAAAAATGAGAGACGACCGAGGGGCAAAAAACATCCTACATATATACATGCAAATAACTTTATTTTTACCGACAAAGAACTTTATTTAAAACATCCCCGGAAAAAAAACTTAGCACAAGGTTGTGTGACGTATTATCTTTCGTCTTTGTCCTGTGCTAGTGACATTTAATTCATTACAATACAAATAAGGATCTTTCCGGAAATGTAACCTTCGGATGTGCAACATAGATCTTCAACATTTTCACTGATCAATGACGGGCGCAAATTTGAAATTACCCTACGTCACCGTCCTATACTACCCTACGATGGCTGAAAAGTACCCTACATACAAGTTGAGCATTTACCCTGTGGTTGGCAACCCTGCCATCGAAGCGCTTGGTCTAGCAGATCTTTCGCGGTGCTCCTTCTTTTTCAAGCAAGAAAAAATACGGCCAAAATTTGTTCGATCATTATTTGAAAGTTTCAATTTGGGTAAGGTAGTGGGCTTTTGATATCTATCTATCTATCTATCTATCTATCTATCTATCTATCTATCTATCTATCTATCTATCTATCTATCTATCTATCTATATATCTATCTATCTGTCTGTCTGTCTGTCTGTCTGCCTGCCTGTCTCTATGTATGTATGTATGTATGTATGTATGTATGTATGTATGTATGTATGTATGTATGTATGTATGTATGTGTATGTATGTATGTATGTATGTATGTAATGTATGATGTATGTATGTATGTATGTATGTATGTATGTATGTATGTATGTATGTATGTATGTATTATCTTTCCTTCTACGTCGTTTGGCGTCAGTGCTTCGATCGCATACATCACTGTCAAAGCCGACCATGCAGTCACCTCTCACTGCAATGAAGTTTCGTCGCAGACAGTAAGTGAGCGGATCTCCCATAGCTCTCGCCGGTGCTGCCGTGTCTCTCACAATTTACCTAACGCGACAGTTTTGAGGGCGCATAAGGAGTAGCTGACCTTGGAAGTAATCTTTTTTTGTTTCTTCAACCATGGGCTTGCGGACCCTAGGGGTCAAACCCGGGCTTGCTCGTCACGGTGTTCGCAGCCGGTCGATGAAGCCTCAATGTCTGCTTTCCGTACAGCGAGGCGGTGTGCGTTACGCCTCTAAGAAGGCCGTGATGACTTAGCTCACGCGAATCGCTTCGTCCTCTCTTTTGTTCTTTGTCTCTGCCTCTCTGTTTGTGTGTGTGTGCATGTGGTCGTTACGCGGGATCTGCTCATACATCCGGGCTATTACTTGCCGCGGTAGTGTCGTCGATTTAGCCCAGCTTTGAAGGGCTGCAGATTGAAACAGAGTGCGGTCGTTTTTGTTTTGTCTTTCCTTAATTCTGTCCCGGAAAATGAGTTCATGTTCAAAGCTACGCGTACAAGAGGGCTTTGTTCTAAAGTGAGCAATTAGCGATCTGCAGAGCCGTCTTCCGGGTTTGGTTCGCGGTGGCGTGTGGAAAATTAAACGTTTTATCGCCCTAATGATTTTCCCCTTCTAATCACCTCACTTCTACATTTAGCGCTTGTCTCAGTGCGATCGTTAAAGACACTAAACTACGTAGGAAAGGTGAGAGAGCAGAGAGAGAAGCCTTTTGAAAAACCCGTTAAAGAGAAACACATGCGACGCAAGAGGATATGGAGGGACGTCAAGTTGCGTCCCTGTAGCAGTACGCACTCAGAGAACACCTGGAACACTTTTTAAGCACAGTCAGAAAACGCTGCCGATTGGTATTCGAGGCTCCCGAAAACAGGCCAAGCATTATCGCGGAGTACGCGTTCTTGAATTTGCAAATAATTTTGGAACTCAGCTAAAAATCGTTCTCTCTTCCTGCGAATGATGTCGTTTACCGAAATGACCGCTCCATATATCGAAAGTCACTGCCATTGGCTGATTTCAGAATCGTGCGCTGCATAGTTTCCGTGACCACCATGAGAGAGAGTGATGTTCCGTGCAGGTAATTTTCCCCTTTTCGGGGAATTTCACTGTCATTTTGAGCAAAAGGGAAAAGGGAATCTTCGTGATATTGCAGAGAATTTCAGGAAAGGTTAAATTCTTCTATGACAACCGATAATTAGCAGTCACCGTTCACCTTCATCTGCTTTAATTGCTTCTGGCGCATGCACCACGCAGGCATAGTCCTTGAAATTTCTTTCTGATATATACACGGAGCTATTTTTAGTTCACTATTGGTGTTAGACGTGAAGCCCACAATGCGGAATGTATACTAACAGTATATGAATCAATAAAGTCACGCTTTTGTTGTGCGGCAGTGGAGGGGCTAGCCCTGATTTCAAAAGTTGCCAGTATGACAGCCACGTCTAATTATAGTACGTGTGTGCATGAATTATGGGAGGGGGAGTTTAGAACTGCTGTCCAGAGAAATATACTGGGATTTTGTTCAACGTTTGCAGGAAAAGATCCCCGTAGTAGGGAATTTTCGTGTCTCTGAATGGGAATTCTTCGGCGTATAGTACTAAAAATTACTGGTGTGGGGCTGCCACGTGACAATGTAAGCAGCGCGCTCCCGAAAAAAAAACGGGGAGGGGGGGAGGGGGCGGAGTGTCAGACTGATGACCTGCGTGTGACGTAACTGTTTTTTCCCGTGTCATTTCTTCCCGCTTATCTTCCAGCGCGCTCGTCCGCCTGAGGGAAGAGAGAAAGCAGTTATACAGAGTGCGACAATACTTCGTAGCTCCGTTCGTACTTTTGCGGTGGTCGATTCGCGAGGCCATGAACTCTTTCAATGAAGTCGTAGCCATAAGATGGTTTCTTTGAAGACTGTTGCAGGGACCCACTTAAAGAGATAACGATGAGACTTGCTCATGGAATGGGAGGGCACTCGTAACCTTGATATTGGGAAAGCAAAAAGTTAGTAATAACAATAGTGGAGAGGAATATACGAAAGCCTTTGCAAACGCGACTCCGTGTCATATTCCGCTAATTAGGTCAATTACACAGTTTCATGCAGTTAGCGCCGTTCCTAATATATAACTACATAGGGGAGAGAGAGAGAGAACTGAGCGTTCATTTTCAACACTGACGAATGGTTAACGCAGTGCAGAAAGTCGGTAGACTTCAATGCTATCTCGGGCCAGTTTACTAGCTGTAAACAGTTCAACTTCTTGGTAAAGCTTCATATCAAGAAACATTGCAAACGCCCGACATAAAGACGACAGACTGAACAAGTCCAATTGAAAGGAACCGTGACACAGCCCTTAATTAAATTGCGGTTTTCAGCGACAACTAAAAGCAGAGGGTCTACCGTACTGGTGCACACTTGGAGAATTGCTCACCTTTGACTTACACGCTACCCCTCCTAAAAGCACCAGAATGAAAAAAAACTATTTGCGATTACAAAAAAAGCTAACTTCGATGCTATCAATCGTGAATTATCTGAATTTACTGACGTCTTTCTGACCGGTTTTAACAACCTTTCCGTTCAGTCTAACTGGGATATGTTTGCTGCCGAAGTTCATCGCCTCACCGTAAAGCACATACCAACCTACACTATTGCTAGTCACTCACAATCGCCATGGTATAATACCACTATACAACGCCTGTCTAACAAGACAAAACGCCTTTATCGTTCAGCTAAGCGCTCGCCAACTAACGAACGATGGGCCGCTTATAATACCGCATCTAGTATTTACGTCAGGGCACTCAAACAAGCTAAAGATAACTTCGTCTCTAATGTATTGCCGTCAATGTTAAAAACAAATGTAAAAAAGTTTTGGCGTGTTATCAATCCCCCAAAAGATAATTACATCTTATTGCAAGACTCATCTGGTGATACAGTTCCCATCAATCAGTGTGCAACAGCCCTCAACAACACATTTGCTGCCCAGTTTACAAAAACATCTGATGTTCCACTTCCTTCCACCTTTTGCTACAATCACCTCCCCATGCCACCAATTTTAGTAGACATTTCTGGTATCGCTTCCCTTATCAACAAATTAAGCAACCATTCTTCCCCTGGTTATGATTCGATTAATAGTAAATTTTTAAGAAATACTGTATAAATTAGTTCCATCATATTAGCCAAGATATTCCAACACTTCTACTCTCCCATCTGAATGGAAAATCGGGAAAGTAGTTCCTATTCATAAATCTGGTAGTAAAAGTTCCCCTGCTTATTATCGTCCCATTTCCCTTACCAGTACGTGCTGTAAGCTATTAGAGCACATCATATTCACATACCTTGTAAATTTTCTTGAAAGTAATTCCTTCTTCACGTCATCTCAGCACGGCTTTCGTAAATCATACTCCTGTGATACACAACTGGTATCATTTACTAACAGATTACACCGCATTTTGGACAACTCATCACAAGCTGATTGCATCTTTTTGGATTTTTCCAAAGCATTTGATAAGGTATGTCATAAACTTTTACTTCACAAACTAAGCCAACTGAAACTTGATCATAACGTGTTTAAATGGATTGAATGTTTTCTCACAAATCGCTCACAATTTGTTTACGCTAACGGGTATAATTCTTGTTTTACTGAAGTACACTCCGGCGTTCCTCAGGGATCGGTAATTGGGCCTCTCTTATTTCTAATTTATATTAATGACCTCCCCTGCCACATTAAATCCAGAATTCATTTATTTGCTGATTATTGCGTTATTTTTCGTGAGGTAAATAACATAATTGATTCGTGTACTCTTCAATCAGACCTTAACACTGTTGATAACTGGTGCCGTACATGGTTAATGAAATTGAACATAAACAAATGTAAAGTCATGCGAGTGTCCCGCAGTGTTTGCAGTCAATTTACTTACTACTTAAAACGACATACCTCTTGACTCTACTAACTCGTACAAGTACTTAGGCGTCCACATAACATCCAATCTCTCTTGGGCAATGCACGTCGAACAAATAATCAACAAAGCTAACCGTACGCTTGGGTACCTACGCCGTAACTTTTCCAAAGCTCCATCTTCATTGAAATTAGCCCTGTACAAAACATTAATACGACCTAAAAATATAGAATATGCTTCTTCGATTTGGGATCCCAGCCACATTAATTTAATTACATTGCTTGAGCTAGTTCAGAATAATTCCACACGCTTCATATTATCGAACTACAATCGCACTGCCAGTATATATGCAATGAAAAATAATCTGTCCATGCCTACTCTGTCACTTCGAAGAAAAGTTTCCCGCCTATCAACTTTTCATCAATTGTATCACCACCCCATCTTGTGCGACGAACTTATTTTAAACCCCAGTATTTTTCCAACCGTGTCGATCACCGTCACAAGGTTGGAATTATCACCTATCGTACTAACACAGCTGCGCAGTCGTTCCTGCCTCGTTCTTCTCGCGAGTGGAACCACCTTCCCCCTGAAATTGTTGCTATTAATGACAACCATCTTTTTCGTGATACCGTAGCTAACATTGCATACGCAGGATCTATTTATAGTATTTTTGTTTGTACGCTGACTTTTGCTTATATTCCTACTAACGCTGTTTTTTCCCTCCCCACCATGTACCATGTGTTATTCAATATAATCCACTCCCCTCTGTAATGCCATTTGGCCCTGAGGGTATTATAAATAAATAAATAAATAAATAAATAAAATAGACTGGAGAATAATATTTCACTGAAAAATGAGCCCTAGGAGTAGCTAGATACAAATCGCGCCTACCGCCTTCGAGCGCCACTTTACCATGGGGTGTGAGACGCCGTGAGCTTCGTGGAGTGAAACCGCCGTCTTGATTGGTTTGTGGGGTTTAACGTCCCAAAACCACTATATGATTATGAGAGACGCCGTAGTGGAGGGCTCCGGAAATTTAGACCACCTGGGGTTCTTTAACGTGCACCCAAATCTGAGCACACGGGCCTACAACATTTCCGCCTCCATCGGAAATGCAGCCGCCGCAGCTTGGATTCGAACCCGTGCCCTGCGGGTCAGCAGCCGAGTACCCTAACCACTAGACCACCGCGGCGGGGCGAAACCGCCGTCTTCCAACTAAGCTTCAGCCGCTGAAAATCGTTTAATCTTCAATGCCGAGCTAAAGAAAGCTGCTATAGCTGAATTGTATGCGCAGCTGAACTCGAAATAAAATCGTTGGTCGGAATGCAGACACCCGCCAACGAAGCGGTTTGTTACGTTACGACTCACTGGTATACGCCACTGTTGATTCTCAAGACGCTCGTGTGTTTACAAAAATGCCTGTTATAAATTAGGTGCTCGACAGAATGCGCCGAGATTTTGCCAGCTCGTTTGGGAACGCCCAAGGATTAATCCACATAACACAGATTATGAGCGAATATTGGGTTTCATGGTGCTTTTAAGGTACATTTCTTATATTCGGCGCCAAGTCTACCCTGTCTTTTTGCGTTGTGTGTTTGAGCTCTCTCACGACCTAGTCCACTAAAGTTCGCTTTTCCTTCAAATGCTCAGTCGAGATCGCTGCCGCCTGTGCTTCTTCCCGGTCCTGTTTCTGTTTGTCCCTGCTTATTGGACTGTTTGCGCCCTGGACAACTCATTATGCATGTGGTGGAGGCGCTTCAGCTTGTCGCAGGTCTTGTATGAGACCGTGAACTCCCCTAAAGAAGATACCTCATGTTACCCTCCCACCTCCATCAAGTCTAGCTGATTTACGAATCGCATGGGCTGTAGCGAAATAAATCGTACGTATCGCCAGAGTTACCAGATGCTATTAAGCAGCTAAGCAAATAATCACTCTAAAAGAAGGCCCAAGAACGCGGTGCGACACGCGGAGAACTTCAGAAGTGAAAACTCAATCAATTATCTATTCAATATATTTTCGCAATGATAAATAAAAAGTTGCGGAAATACAAAAGCGATGTAAATAGGTGACCTTAATAATTTTCTACAACGAGGGCCTGCACAACAATATACGAAAGCACTCGTTCACATTTTAACACTGTCTCCAGCGTAGAGCCCCCACTTGGTTCATAACATGTTTCCATGTGCGTGTATAACGACACTTGTTGATTACCCCAGCTTTTCACTTTGACGCTCAACTATACAAAATCATCAACAAATGCAGAACTCATGAAAGCTACGAGCATTAAAATGAGTATATTATCCATGAAAACCACGAATAAGCCCGGAAAATGTAACAAGCGACTGCAAAATTCTACAAGCGGCTCGGTGAAATGAAAAGAAAAAGAAAAAGAAGCCCGAGTCCGCCGATTGTAAGTGGTACTCGCAAGCCTGCTTGGCGCGTATTCAGGCAGTGCCCTTATTGTGCTGCATCGACACTCTAAATGTTTACAAGCCGAGCAATCACCAGATACATCTAATACCCGATAAAACTCTTGAGGCATCTTCAACCTATACATCCAAAAAAAGATAGAGGAATACTGATGGCAGGAGCACTACTTCTCTGTGAAATTACAAAGAGCCGATGCTACGTTTCATACCTCTCACTATTTGAGACGAACGTTCTTGCACTGATTTATTTCATATTTTCATAAGTATTCTACAATAGAGTCAGCAAAATTATCTTAGTTTGCTATGCCTTCATACAACTAGTTCTTTAGGCTGACTTTAACATGTCTCTTTTCTCATCTGCTTTTAGCCGTTCCGAAGGAAAAAAAGGCCTTGTTTCCTGTAGTTCTTATAATCATACTATTTCCTACGTAAAACTGTCTCCCTGAACAAAAAAAAACGTTTCTTCCTTCCATGCGCAGTGTCTTGTATCAGTATGAACGTCCCTTAATTTCATTCAATTGTATCATCATCTTTCCTGCCAATCTGCTGTCCCGTATAAAGGGACAGCAGCTACCTCGTTTAGCTGCTTATCCGAGCTGTGTACCGGCATCCTTCCTTTCTTCGAAAAACAAAAACCACATTTGTCCGGATTCTCTCGTTGAATTCGTATGCTCTGCGCATCTGTACTTCAACGGCGTCGTCACGTGCCGAAAAAATGCACCCCCCGCCCACACGGTGTCCTGGCAGTTCCTCTACCATATATCTAACGACTGCTGTTGCTGCTTCTACTTGCTTTACCGAGACTGCTGTAGCCTGATCAAATTGAGACGAATGCGTATCCAGGATTCGTGTTATCTGAGTTTCAGCGTGTACGATAGCCGTTTGGTTTCTTGTATCCGCTTTCTTCTTTTCCATTCAATGACTAACTTTTTTTTGTCGTCTAGTGTGAATGTGCTTGTTGAATTGGCTGTTACGTTTCTATTTTCTTTTTTGCTACCCAAGACGCATCGATTTTCGTACTCCGCCGCCCCCTTCTTTTCTCTCTCCGTCTTTCTCGAAGCATATGTATGGTCCCACGATACGGCCTTCGTTTATTGGCCTCCTCCTTCCAACATCATGTCCTTTCCTTTCTCCTGACGGGAGCCCTTCGACAGACAAGGCTATATGTATACGCCATCTTAAGATGGAGTTTTTCATATGAATACATGAAACAACGTGAGGTATTAATCCCGCAGCATTTAGTATGGCAGTGATTGAACGCGTCTCACGATATCTTCGTAGCTTGAAACGGGAACATGTTGAAGAAAAGGAGCTTGGCTTGGACGTGTCGGGAAACGATCTATTATTAAGGTAACTTGATGAAGCTCTCGTGCTTGAAGAAACGTTGAACAAGGCCAGCGATGCTTTTGTTACGGGCTATTGTTCTTTCACGCGATCACAGGCATCGCGATGTTTCTATATATACGTTCGAAAAAAAATAGTCGTGTAGCTGTCTCAATAATTATTTGTTATAACTGAATCAGCCAGCGTTCGTGCTACAGTTTGCGCCCTGCACAAAACAAAAACATTCAACAAGTTTCCCTTCGCAGACCCTGATAAAACAGCGAAGCGGATGGCGTTGCCTTCTTTAGGCTAACGCATTTCTATGCTTTGCCATTCTTTCCGATACGTTGTGTACTTGCTCTTTATTAGACACTCCTTGACAAGCTTTAAGGTGGTAGTATAGTTCTGTTGCATCTTAACCCTGTATTACTCTTATACAAGTGTTTAAAAAGAAGCGCTCGTTTGGAGATGCCCCTATATGTTGTGTCACATCAATTTATTAAACACTCTTGGCTAAGCTCTGAGGGCGCAGTATAGCCATCACCTTCTATAAACACAAATTGTCACGTGAGAAGGGTGTCACTGTGGGAATGGGCACGCCATTGGTTGGGTTAGCTGCTGCCTTCTTCCCTTTTAGGGGAAGTCGTGCGTAGTAGAATTCAACCAAGTTATGGGCCACCTACGCATTTATTATGATTATGATGACAGTTTTCGGGTAGGCCGCACAGATTTTCGTGGTACATCCTCATGTGTTGTGCTCACTATTGCCATGAAATTTAGTGGCTGAGTAGTGGGATTACCCAATGACTCTGTAGCATACCCCCCTCTCCCCTTTTTTATGTGATGCCCACAAGCGCAACCCTGGAATTCGGACTAGAAGGCCTTCAAGGCAGCGTGCACATTTAGTACTCGCTGCCCCGTACTTGATAGGCTCAAATCGGGAAAGACGCGAACAAAAAAAAGGTATGGAGGGGGGCCGACCGCTGTCTGTGCATATACGTGAATTTAGACGGTGTAGCTGTTTCAGAAACGCATAGAAAAGAAGCACGCGCAACGTCCCGTGGAATTGTTGCGACATGCACCTTCAAGTTCTGAATTACTAATGCTCCCACTCTATGGCATAGACCTGTCGGTTGCATAAATTACACTACTTCTGTAGGTCACGTCGATCTGTGTATGCGAAGTATATACGGCTGTTTCGTAGTGAAACTGACAGCGTGGCGTAATCTCATGTGGTCTGCGTGCAGTTTGTTAAAAAATTTAAATTTAAAACAGTGCTAGAACAGTGAACATAATAAATGCCGTCTAACGACTTAGCGTGTGGTTTCTATGCTGTGTCTCGTTCTATAAAAGACTGTTTTAGCAGGTACCAACAGGTCCGCATTACTATACCCCTCCAATTTAGGAATAGTTTATCGCCAATCGATGAAGCTGCGACGCTGTCACACGAAAAATTCATGACGACGCGATAGAAGCGACAAAATAACCGCATTTGTGAGCTACCTCGGTTACACTCAAGGAATCAGCAACCATTTCTCGATACACTTTTTAACTTCACAGGGTGAGCAGCCAATTTCGCGAAAAAAACTGTCATCGACGTCATCGTCAGTGTCGGTGCCGTTGGTTGCGAGCAGTAAATTATTCATTTTTTTAATTCAAAAAGATGCAAATCTTCTGTTCGAGTGAGAGTGGAAGCCTGGCTGTCTGTGTATCTAGCAATTACTCTGCCACAGAACAATGCGATAGCTTGAAACTACTTCAAAAAAAAAATAAACACTATATAGTATGCTGTAGTAGAAGGAGTCTCCTTAAAACATGTAATATTGTGCTGCAGAAAGGCAGAATTGCTCGAGGTGTGCAACCATGTGAATTGCGCGAAGAGTGTGTGTTTCAAGCCACCCAATACAAGGCGCTCATCATCAGCTACGGAAACATCAATTATGTTAACCGCTTCATCAGTAGTGTGTTACTTTACTGAAGCTTAGTTGGCCCCTTCGCTGATTCACAAAAGGAAGACATGACGTAGTGGGCACGTAACAGCTGTACTTGCAATATAGGCCTTCTGTGGCAGTATAGAACGGCCTATGTTGCACCAACAGTCACTTATTTCCCTGCAGCACCGCAATAATCTGTTTCATATAATCCTCTCAATTTTTTTGTGTGGCATTACTTTTGTGGTGTTTGATATATTATCGAAATAACCTGTTTTATTGATTGATTGATTGATTGATTGACTTAATGAGTGAATGCTTTATACCGATGGTTCACGAGTGCTTACACCAGCTATTGCATGGCCTTTATCACTTTCCTCTTTCACAAGCAGGTCTTTCTTCCTTATACTCCGTTTTTCTTCTTTTTTATTAAGCTCGTTACGTTTCGTCTGAAACGAAATGTACCCTTGTGCTGGTTTCCTGCTTCTCTTTCTTTGTTTGTTTCTGTCTTTGTTTGTTTCTTTCTTTCTTTCTTCCTTTCTTTTTTTCTTTTCTTTCTTTCTTTCGTTCTTTCTTTTTTTCTTTCTTTCTATTTTTTCGGTGAACCTTAGTCCTTTTTTCTAGAATTCGTCTCGTCTGAGCTATTCTTTACACATTCACGTGCATAACTCAGATAGGAAGAACCACCCGGCATGTCCACCTCCAATTTTCGCTCAGTGCACTTATCCCACCAATGCATTGCTGGTGCATTCGCTCGTCCGCTTGCCTATCTTGCTCTCTTTCAAATGCTCTATAGTGTAGTCTACTTGACCAAGACTAACTCAATGGAAACAATAACGCCTCCTGCCGAAATTTTGTTCAAACCTCGAGTATGACAGTGTGGTGTCGGCAGGGTAAAAGGGGCCTTTTCTTCAAATTAGGCGTGCCATAAAAAAACACGAAAAAGATTTGCTACCGCACGCATTCTTCCCTGCTTAGTACGGGGCCATTTGTGGTCCCGTAAGCTTTAACCCGACTTTATGTCCCTATGTGCACTCAGGCAATATCGACTCGTTCAATTGGCTTTTCTTTCTGTACCAGGCCGGCCAACAATATACTAACAAAATCCAAGTACGACCAACAGCATACAAAAAGAGAAGGCGAAAGAAGCTGCTTTTCTTTTCTATACATAATCTCTTTTTTCTTGACCTAAGTTGACTCGTAATAGCTTTTATTATGCAAAACATTGTGGTAAAAACACGTGCACCCATTTGGACAAATGAATTGCCCATAGCGGGGAAACACCATTAAAGAAGATAGCCGTACGTGTGGTCCATTCGAAGTCGACTGCAGGAAAGAGCCCCATTTCGAAGTTCGTGTTGAAAACGACTTTTAAAAACTAAATCGGCAGTGCTTACCTTATGGAAAAATCGGGACAAGTGACTCCTCATGTGCGGAAGAATTGCAATTATAAAGGGTAGTCTTTTTTTTCTTTTGCTGAGACCAACGTAGGTTACAACTAACAAAGGAGAAAGCCGAGGAAAGTGTGGGGATGTTATTTGTGGAAATAGTGAAGTGGACGAAAAGGTAAATTGCCGTGTGACTGTGACACATGCGTAATAACATGTGCGTGCCAAACATGCCACGTTTATGTATTTATTTATTTATTTATTCTTTTTTTCTTTTAGATTCTTGCTTTCTCTCTTTCTATCGCATGCCACAACGCGCATTACTAGCTGTTTTCCTCCTCCATGCTGGAAATCGAACCTTCACTAGACTTTCAGCAGCCCAGTATCTACACGCAACAACCATGGTCATGCATTCATATCCAAGATGCAATCGTACAAACAAATGCGTCCACGTGAAATGAAAAATAACCTCATTCAAAAAATCAGATTATCCTATCAGAAACATCTGATAGCCGACAAGCCCATCAATTATTGGAAAACCGCGCACGCGAAGACCCAGGTATGTGACTGGTGCATCCGGGAGGACTGCATTTCTGTGCGCTAGCCGTGCCTGTTCTTTCACGTATGATGCCGCCTTCAAGATTTCTGATATAAAAGAGGCTTCGATCGTGAAAGAAACAAAAAAAAAGAGATGGGGTGCCTGGAATGCAGCGTAGTCCTTTGTTTGGGCTTTGACCTAGTGACCTGGTTGAAAAGCTGGGCCGCCTCCAATTTTTCGCATCGCGAACACTCATTCTTTATATAAGTTTTTATTCGTGCGCCGGTGGTAACTTCTGTATTGCTACTTTCCTACGAACGTTTTTTTTTTTATTCTAACTGCTCCCTGAGTACACAAAAACAAAGAAGGTATTGCAATACTTGTCCACTCATACATTCGTGTATGTATGCGTCACAAAAGTTACACTCTACACAAATGACTCCGGTATGTATATTGGTGCTATATTGCACTGCACACGTTCATTATGCAGGTTCCTGTTCAGTATCTTGCACTACTATCATGAGTCATCATATTTCAGTCGTCCCTCGTGTAATTTTCTTCGAACAACTTATCATATCGGTCGAGCCATTGTGTGCGTTCGACTTCCAGATTAAACCGTTTTTTTTTTCTTCCTAGCGCCGGGAAACCATCTTCGTATGCCACCAACTCTGTGTGCCATGTTTGTTTATTAGTGCATCCTAAATCGCCCAAGTATATAGGTATTACTTTAGGGGGGTGAGAAAAAAAAACACAGTTTTGCAATCTAACGAGACACACATTTGCGCAGCAGTGCCTGCTCATTTTCGAAAAGCGCACATATTGTGGTGATGGAGGAAATACATGTTTCGCAAGGAATATTTTGGTATCGCTACATCACTAGATATTTAAAGAACATAAAAATGGCAGCATATCCACGGAGTGAATGATGGAGAGTGGGGCGAAGCATCCGTTCGTCCATTCGTTCTTGCTTCCGTCCGTCCATGCGTGCGTCTGTGTGGCCACCCGTGCGGCCATCCGCCCGTACATGCTGGCGTCTGTTTGTGCGTCCGCCCATGCATCTGTGCGTCCGTCCCTGCGTGCGTCCATGCATCTGCTCCTGCGTCCGTCCATGCGTCCATCCGTCCGTGCAGCCGTCCGTGTGTCCGTCCATGCATCTGTCTGTGTGTCCGTTGGTCCACCTATTCAACACTCCACATACCACCATCTCGCATCTTTTCATCATATATTACTCATATATAAGCACCGCCATCCTGCGGACATTCCAAGGACTGAACGAGAGGGGGCACACGCACACTTTCTTACGGCTTGCGCTTCGTGTCTACTTCCCACCTTTAACCACCTCGATTTCATAGTATATACTAGTTCACTGCATTCATGGCAGTGCGGCCCAACATTCGCTAAACCTTTCTAAAACCAAGGAGGTTACGCCCAGCGAGTATAACGTAGCAACCCTTTCTTTTGCAGATTGTGCTCGATGTACATGCCAATGGCTGCTAAAGAGGATTGAGAGAAAGGAGAATTCGGCTTTAAGTTAACGCGCACGCTGCGATTTTTTTATTGTTTAACAACGCACAGAAGAAATCTCCCACCAGCGCCACCTTGGAGGTCAAAAAGTAAGACTGGTTACATACTACTACTATGACTACGAGGGTCGAACGAGTGCTGCTATAAGGAGCTTCGCCCCTAAAACCAATTACAGGAAGATCAGCAACACACGCATCCAACTTATACCATTCACAAATACTAAAAACAAAAGAGAATTAGCAATGACATCGGTACGACAGCTGACCTCTCGTATTTTTTTCGAGTGATGACTTCTGTTTGACACGTAGTATGGGCTCATGGTGTATAAACTTTTGTGAATGCAAATTTCATCACAAAAGAATGAATTGACAAACTTTAGTCGCTAGAATTTGCGGTGCTGCTCAAGAAGTTTCCATGTTCAGTCACTTTTATTGCAGCTTATACTGAAGTTAAAATGTAATTGTCACTGACAAAGCGTTCAGATAGGTTTTGTTTGCGTAAAGTTTATGTATATATTAGAGTTTCACCATGAGGATCCCACACTGCACGGTAATATCCGTCGGACATTCAGAAAATACAGATGTTCTTTCAGATTTTCGCGGGCAGACAAAAATTGCGTTTAATAAAGTTTAGCGCGTTGTCTTTGCCAATTACGGAACGTATATGCATATTGCAAGAAAAATGGGCAGACTAGTATACACCAAAGCATTTGAAAATTTCAATACGGCCTAGTTGTGCTCCTGACAAAATGTAAGTAAATGAAAGTCTATCAAGAAAGAAACGAAATAATTTCAACGCGACAGCGTGAAAGACCTCGTTTCGCACAAATTCGTCGGCATCGACGTCGTTGGTTATTAGTGAAAAATGACAATCTTGTCCGTGATTGACAAAGCGAGAAAGATGTAAATAAACTTAAAAATAATAATAATAAAAATATCCTGGCCCGAGTGAGGATCAAACAGAGTCCACCTGAAGGGCAAGTTAGTGTTTTACCACAATGTGTGGAAATTTCTCTGGAAAGAAACGCTACACGAATACGATGTGGTGGAAAGTGTGTCTAACGCATCATATATTGCGTCAGAGCAACGTGGAATCACGCCAGGCGTTAAAAGATGTGAATAGAGAAACGAGTGGGTGTGCTAAAGGTAGGCCCATTACAAGCGCTATACATATTAGGGGCGAAGCTCCTTAAGGCTCTGGTCTGTACATCTTCTGAGGTATGTTGTTGTAGTAGGTAGCCACCTCTAGTTTAGTTATTGCAGCTTTCACTAGATGGCGGTACTTCTACTTGATGAGTACCTAATGGAACACGAATTATACGTGTCGACTAAAGGTAACAGGAATGCAGCGGTAATGAAAAACAGGGCACTGTGGAATTACAATAGGTATGATGCTGTGAGAGGAATATGAAAAGGGGTCATGGTTCCTGGTCTGACGTTCGGCAATGCGGTCTTGTGCATGAGATCAGAAGTTCAAGCAAGATTAGAAATTAAGCAACGTGGAATAGGTAGGCTTGCCTTAGGAGCTCACGGGAATACACCAAATCAGGGAGTACAAGGTGATATGGGATGGACATCATTTGAGGGCAGGGAAGCTAGCAGCAAGATAAAATTTGAGAAGCGATTGAGAGAAATGAGGGAGGAGCGTTGGGCTAGGAAGGTATTCAGCTACTTGTACATGAAGAATGTCGATACAAAATGGCGGAAGCGAACCAGAAAGGTGACTGGTAATACTTGGAAAACAGCAGGGGGCCAAACCAAAAAAAAATTATCGGTTAATAACAAGGTGAAGGAAGCTGAGACCGATATGTGGAGAATTGGCATGGTTAAGAAGTCCGCACTACAGATCTATCGAACTTTAGGCAGGAAATAGCCAAGGAAAGGATCTATGATAATACTCAGGGTATGTTCTCTACTGTTTGAGGCCAGGACGGGAGTATTGCGAACAAAAACATATCGGGCCAAGTACGAAGGGGTAGACATGGTATGCAGTGCGTGTGGACAGGAAGAAAAACCTGCCGAACAGTTGATAATGTTCTGTAAAGGGCTTCACCCTGTAGTTCAGGTTGATGGCGCAGAGTTTTCCAAAGCACTGGGGTTTAGAGACAGTGGGGGCAAATAGACTTTAAGCGGGTAGAATTAACTAGAAGGAGGTTATATGATTGGTGGCTAAAATCAAGGCACGAGTGAAAATTGAACCCTTCGCTGCAAAGTGCGAATCCTCAACCTCACTGTTTAAGGAAAAAAATTAATCTAGTTTTTGGTTCATTAAGTATTACGGCTTGGAAGAAGAAGAAGAAGAAGTGCATCTGTTCAGTCGCTGTTTCTGTGCACTGTTCAATTTGTGCTCTTTTTTGGACTATTACACTGACATTCATTTCTTCGCGGTGTGTCAACAAGACGTCGGGTGAAGACTTCGAGGGCTTGGTGCCCTACAGGTACGAGGTTCCTTTATGAAAGACTTGGCTAGTACGCGACCACTACGGTTGTTGGTAGCCATCGCCACGAGCCTTATGCTCGTTCAAGTGCGTTAAACCACATGAGTGATACTGCAGGACACAATGAAAAGCCTGGGGGCTTACAGGTGTGCCCAAGAATCATAAAGCCGGCACGTTTGCAAATTCACAACCGCGAAATGGCTCCAGTGAGCACAGCAGCAATGGAAGACGATGAAGCTGAGAGCAAAAGCTTCGCTTAGAAGAGAATCCTCTCGACGATAAAACGTCAACTTATTACCTAAGTGATGAAGAAGACATGGGTGAAAATGAACCATTTACGTTGGTTACTTATAAAAAGAAACGAGCAGAGGGTATCCCAGGCGTCTTTCGTCCAACAGCTGAATGTGCTAGCTTCTGGAAAGTGAACCCCAATCGAGTGTCAGCTGAAGTAGTTTCCGCTGCTAAAGAAAAAGTGCAGTCATTCAGAACGACCAGAGATGGAAGCTTCAGTGTCAGCGTTGCTTCCTTAAGTTCAGCCAAACGTCTTCTGATGCTTTGAAATGTAGGTGGCCTGGAAGTTAAGCCTTTCATCCCAGAGTCATACACTCGGAACGTTGGGAAAGTAAAACATGTGACTCTGCAGTATTCAGATGAACAACTCCTAGAGTACTTGAGAGATGCAGGGGTTATATCGGCGCGACGGCAAATAAAATACTACCACCAGGAAGATGGAGGAGTAACGTCGCGTCCACTTCACTCAGTGATTCTGACTTTTCGAGATGACTGCCCGATTCCAGGAAGAATCTACTTAGGATTCACCAGTCACCCAGTGGAAGAATATCTTGGTCCAGCACTTCGGTGCTATTACTGCCAGCGATTCGGACACATGGCGACAAGTTGCCGTAACACACGCCGGTGTAAGATCTGCTCAGAAGAACACCATCATAAGGAGTGCAAGTCTGTTCTTCAGCCTAAGTGTGCAAACTGTGCAGGTAATCACGCTGCCTCATATTCAGGCTGCCCGCAAAGTAAAGAGGCTGCAAAAAATGCGTCGGCATGAGCTCATCCATGGAAGAAAACCGCGCCCCAATGAACCATCTCCAAACCTTGGGATTGTTCATCCTGTACGTGATCCACCTCAGCGGCCACCGCAAAAACAGCCGACAAGCACGCCAAGAGAACCGCCAAGAGAGCCGCCAAGAGCACACCCGAGAGACCACTCACGAGAAGTACCTTCAAGTAACCCAACCTACGCGTCAAAGCTGCAAACGTCCACGCGACCTCTGCCAGAAATTAGCAAAACCGACAGTGCCAGTGTTCGCCCCAACTACAACATCGAAAAGTCACGTCATTCTCAACAGGCCTCAGAAAATCAACCATTCAATGGAGACCGTGCCTCTGCATCAGTCATGCAATTGATTCTGCCAATGCTTTTCGCAGCACTTAAGGCAATCCTGTCTGCTCTACCGGAAGCAAACAACCTGCCAGAAGTGAAAGCCCTACTGCATCTGGAAGCACTACTGTGTCAACAGTCCGGGTCAAACCTGCGACAAGTAACATATGAATAAGCGCTACAAAGATGTCTCCATATACCAGTGGAATGCCAATGGTCTTCGAAGGAAGTGTGCTGACTTCCGTAAACTCCTTCTGCAGTATAATTTTCCAATACTTTGCATCCAAGAGGCAGGAATGAATGATGATTTCCGCCTCTACAACTACGTGATATATAAGTCATCTCGTCGAAGTGGTCCTAGCAGAGTGCATTTGTGCGTCAGAAAAGACCTACCTTTCACCAAGTTCACTCAAGTGATTCGGACTTCCCGGAATTCGTCGCTTGCAAAGTATCTTTTGGTGAGCAGTGCGTAACAGTGATCAATTTTTACCTACAACCTTCAAGTTGCATTTCGGTGGAAGAGCTAACAAATATCTTCAACATTTCTAATTCATATAAGCTTATATGCGGAGACTTTATTGCGCACAACATAATCTGGGGTAGTGATCGATGTGATGCACGTGGGAACACTGTTGAGTGTGCCGCAGACAAATGCAATTTGACAATTTTAAATGACGGCTCCCTAACTTTTCTCCGAGGGCATAATTACTCTAGTTGCATCGATGTAACCTTGTGTTCCCAAGATCTAGTGAATGGTGTGGTATGAACAACAGATGTAGAATCACGTGGGAGTGACCATTTTTCCATTCTAATAAATCACCCCTACTTGCGAAAAGACGACACCAGACGCTACAGCAAACTGACGAACTGGAAAGCTTTTCGGTACCACCTAACAAACCAAAATAGTGAACTCACGACAGTTGAAAGCTTTACTGAATTTCTGCAAGATAATGCGATTAAATGCACAAAGAAAGTCCCGATTCCAAAAAACTATGCTGCAGTCGATGGAGAGTATGAACATCTAAGAGCCATCAGACGACGTTCAGAAAGGGCATATCGACGCAGCGGAAGTTCAGAAGCATATAAAAATGCACAGAAAATCCACAGTGTAATGCGCAGACGGCTAGAAAATTTAGGTAAACGACGCTGGCGTGATTTCTGTGGCACGCTCTCTCCCCACACACCTGTTCCAAGAATTTGGCTTGCAATTCGAGCACTTAGTGGCCCTGTATTACAGAGCTTCCCGTTTCGTGCTCTTGCTGTAGCCTTGGACAAACCGGAAGCTGTGGTAGCAGATGAATTTTGTCAACTTATCAGTAGGCCCGCCGCATAACAATGTGCCTTATTTGATAATTCTGTCGCGTTGGCCAGCCAGAAAAAAATGCTTGCTTTTGGGCCCAGCATCCTCAACTAGACCCTGTATTTACGTTAAGAGAGCTGCATTGTGCTATAGCATCATGTCGTCAAAAATCGGCCTCTGGACCGGACGGCATTGCGTACAATATGCTAAAGAACCTTAGGCCCACAGGCACAACTATTCTCTAAGATATTTACAATAATCTATGGACGCAAGAAATTGTACCCGAGTCTTGGAAGTCTGCTCGCATCATTCCGATCTTAAAACCGGCTAAGACGCCCTTGAACCTTGAATCCTTCCGTCCAATCAGTCTGACAAGCTGTCTATGTAAGGTAATGGAAAAAATGATTGATGCGCGACTTCAATGGTGGTGCAACAGAACTGGTGTATTCTCCAACTACTTGACAGGTTTTAGGAAACAGAGATGCACAATGGATGCAGTACTGGACTTAGTAACGTATGTGGAGCATGAACACGCCTGTGGTAGTTTGACGGTCGCAGTGTTCTTGGACATCACAAAGGCATTTGACACAGTCAGTCACACTCATGTTCTGCTGAGTATGTTGGAACTCGGACTGTCCGGCAGGTCTTTGTGGTGGGTATCCAAATTTTTATCAGGTCGTAAAATATTCATTCAGACGAGCGAAGGAACAAGTGCAGAACACGACGTCAGACAGGGAGTGTCACAAGGAAGCGTACTCAGCCCTCTTCGTTTCAACTGTGTTATGGCTGATTTAGCTAAAAGACTGCCTTCCAGGTTGAAATACTCCTTATATGCAGATGATGTGTGCATTTGGACATCTGGCACGGACATGCGGTTAATTCAGATTGCATTGCAAGACGGAATAAATATTATCAACAACTTTTTAAAAGAAAGAGGAATGATTCTATCGCACGCAAAGACAGCTGTATTGCCCTTCACCCGTAAGAAGTTAAAGAACTTCAATCTCAATTTAGAAGACGGACCACTAATGATTGTGACACAGCATCGGTTTCTCGGAGTAATACTTGATAGGCAGCTATCATGGGCACCTCACATAAAGAAACTCGAAAACGAGGTGAATATGCTAGTGAATATACTCCGCAGAATTGCGGGGACATCATGGGGCGGATCTGTATCATCCATGCTCGCTGTTCACAATGCTTCAATACGACAAAAAGTTGCATATTCTGCAGCAGTGTTACACGGCCTTTCCCGCACTTCAGAGGAGCGACTTCAAAGACTATTAGCTAGGGGACTGCGCGTCTGCATAGGTGTTCCACGAGCGACTTCCAACAGCCTTGTTATAGCAGAGACTCGGCAACCACCCTTTCCAGTCATGAGAACAATTGAAACATGCCGCCATTTTTTCGCTTACAGACGCAACACAAGGACCACCCATTGGCACCGGAGATCTTACTAAGAGATAAAAGCAATGCTCATAACGATGTACAGAGTAATGTACATATACTAACCAGAAATGAATTTTGGAGCTCTGAAATGGACTATCCTCCATGGCTTCTTGTAATACCAAGCATTGAATTCTCAGTGGATGGCATTATCAGAAAGAGAGACATGTTCATCCAAGCTGCTCAACAACTAGCGCTTTATCAGATACACATGCGGTATCCAGGGTACACACATATTTACACAGATGGCTCAAGTACTACAACGTCTTCAACATCGGCATTTATCATACCACAGCTCAATATTCAGGACTCGTTTAAATTATGTCGCATGACGTCATCTACTACATCTGAGCTCTTCGCTATTCTGTATGCTCTAAAGTTTATAAACTCGGTAGCAAACACTAGAAAATGGGTACTTTTCAGTGACTCACAGGCCGCATTAAGATCACTCTCCAGTACAAACAGGACAGTAATACGTGATAGTACGACATACGAAACGCTGAAGGAGCTCACCAAAGCAAGGAAGGCGCAACATGAGATCAAATTCCAGTGGATACCTGGCCACTGCAACTTTCCTGGAAACACAGCTGCCGATGAAGCAGCACTACAAGCACATCATAAAGACGTTACTGTTTCTTTACCGATTTCGAAAAATGAATTGCGTAGTATTATAACGAATACAACATTCAGAATGAGCAAAACTGCTTGGTTTGACAAAAGTACAAAGAGCTGCGATTTATATCACATCGATCCATTCATTAGCATTCGATCCATTCATTAGCGTGGTAGCATTCTGCACCTGATGAGGTTCTGTTAATTGTGTATCCGGGGTGCTGCCGAACCAGGGAATGTTACATTGGCCTCGACGTTAGCCACCTACTTCTTGTTTGCGCGGGGATACTGCTGGTTGTGAAGAACATGTGGCTTGTTTGCTTGCGGGACGGACATGCTGTATGCTAGCTTATCGTATTGAAGTCAGTGAAAATATTGAAATCAGTGAAAACAGAAGGTTCTTAGTTTCAGTTAAAAGCAACATATTAAATGCGCCAATTATGCCAGTGTTTGACACTTTCGTGGATTTCAGCAGCGGCATTTCCACGCTTCAGCTGAGATTTTAGTGTACAATATTATGACAGCATTTAATCAATAACAGAACGCCGCAGCTTTCAATATGATAAGCGAGCATGCACGTGTCTGTCCTGAAAGTGGGTGAGCGGCATGTGCTTCGCAAGCGGTGTTCCCGCGAAAATAACTGGGTGGTTGACCTCGAGGCTAACGTAACATTTTGTCGTTCAGTAGACCGCAGGGGCGCCTGCGCAAGTAGGCGTTTGGTGTGTAGCGACACCACGAACCCGAGCTAACGGAGGAGTTTCGACTCCCTCCCACGCCTAGCCGTGCGTGGCTTTGCCGTGTCCGAGGAAAAGGGGATCCTGGGGGTTGAGCCGACGCTGGGTGATTGGACCGTTAAGGCCCCCCGGCAGAGGCAACACACCCCTTTGGCCCCGGCTTCACGTAGACGGCACCCCTGAGCTGACCCACCCAGGGGAATCGGCAGTCGCCTTTTCCTATCTCTCTCCCTACATCTTCGTCTTTATCTCTTACTATTTATCTGTCCTGTCTTCTACTCTCTTCCGTTTACTTCCAAACTTCCTGGCGGCTAGGGTTAACCCTGTGCAAATAGCCTACCTTGGTCTAGGCGCATTGGGTTATAGTGGCGTTGTACGGCTGGCGTCTGCAGGTTTCAGCATTTGTAACTTTGTAGCGTCCCCTCGTTGGGCTCCGTGGTGGGTGGCCGCCAACGCTGCTGAACAACAATAAGGAAGACATGCATGGAGCATTCCCACTACTGTCTGATCGTACCGGCTTAAAGCCGGTACGCACCGATGATCTCACCAGAGAAGGATTGGCCACCCTGGTGCAGTATCTGGCCACCCCCTCCCGTAGGCATTCGTCAATTAACTCACGGCCCTCAGTCCCCACCAGCTGCGGAGCAACTGACCACGGCGGCGGTCAGATCTGCAAAGCAGCAGAGGGTGCTAGGAATCTCTGGATACGGACAGGCCACCATTGGAACTTGAACTTAGCAACGTTTAACGTTAGAACGTTATGTAGTTAGGGAAGTCTAGCTGTATTATTCGAGGAGCTAGAAGGCATTAAATGGGATATAATAGGGCTGAGTGAGGTTAGGAGGACAGATGAGGCCTATACTGTGCTACAGAATGTGCACGTCATTTGCTATCTGGGCTTGGCAGACAGAAGAGAACTGGGAGTAGGGTTCCTAATTCACAAAAACATAGCTGGCAACATAGAGGATTACTATAGCATTAATGAAAGGGTGGTAGGCATTGTAATTAAACTGAATAAAAGATACAAAATGAAGGTAGTACAGGCTTACGCGCCTACATCCAGCCATGATGACGCTTCAGTTGAAAGCTTCTATGAAGACGTGGAATCGGCAATGAGTAAGGTGAAAACACAGTATACTATAGTAATGGGCGACTTTAATGCAAAGGTAGGGAAAAAGCAGGCTGGAGACCAGGCAGTAGGAGATTATGGCATCGGCACTAGAGACGCCAGAGGAGAGCTACTAGTAGAATTAGCAGAACGCAATAATCTGCGTATTGTGAATACCTTCTACCGAAAACGAGAAAACCGCAAGTGGACATGGAGGAGCCCTAATGGCGTAAATAAGAACGAAATAGACTTTATAATGACTGCACACCCAGGAGTCGTGCAGGATGTGGAAGTGGTTGGCAAGGTAAGATGCAGTGACCATAGAATGGTACGGGCTCGAATCCGCCTAGACTTGAAGAAGGAACGACAGAAACTGATACGCAAGAAGCAAATCAATGAGCTAGCACTGAGAGGGAAAGTACAGGAATTCAGAGTGTCACTGCAGAACAGGTACTCTGCTCTTAGCGAGGAAACCAACCTTAGCGTAGATACAATGAATGATAATCTGACGAGTATCATCACGGAGTGTGCAGTGGAAGTTGGAGGCAGGGTAGCTAGACAGGACACCGGCAAGCTTTCCCAGGAAACGAAGAACCTAATTAAGAAGCGTCAAATCATGAAAGTGTCAAGTACAACAGACAAAATAGAACTGGCAGAGCTTTCGAAGCTGATTAATAGACGTAAAGTATGCGATGTAAGAAGGTATAACATGGAGAGAATTAAGCACGCTCTGAAAAACGGAGGAAGCGTCAAAGCAGTGAAGAGGAAACTTGGGATAGGCAAAAGGCGGATGTATGCACTAAGGGACAAAGATGGCAAATTAACTACCAATATGGATAGGATAGTTAAAATAGTGGAGGAGTTTAACAGAGATCTGTACAGTAACCGAGACAACCACGACCTTAATACTATAAGAACTAGCAGTAACCCAGACGACACCCCACCGGTAATGATAGAAGAAGTCAGAAAAGCTTTGGAGAGCATGCACAGAGGCAAAGCTGCTGGTGAGGATCAAGTAACATCAGATCTGCTGAAAGATGGACAGATTGTGTTAGAAAAACTAGCCACTCTATTTACGAGGTGTCTCCTGACGGGAAAAGTACCAGAGTCTTGGAAGAACGCTAACATCATCTTAATACATAAGAAAGAAGATGACAAGGACTTGAAGAATTACAGGCCGATCAGCTTGCTCTCTGTAGTATACAAGCTATTTACAAAGGTAATTGCTAGCAGAGTAAAGAAAACATTAGATTTCAATCAACCAAAGGAACAAGCAGGATTTAGAACAGGCTACTCAACAATCGACCACATTCATACTATCAATCAGGTAATAGAGAAATGCTCAGAGTATAACCAACCACTATACATAGCCTTCATAGATTACGAGAAGGCGTTTGATTCAGTAGAAATATCAGCCGTCATGCAGACACTGCGGAATCAGGGCGTAGATGAAATATATATAAACATTCTGGAAGAAATCTTCAGGGGATCAACTGCTACCATAGTGCTTCATAAAAAAAGCAACAGAATACCAATAAAGAAGGGTGTAAGGCAGGGCGACACAATCTCCCCAATGCTATTCACTGCGTGCTTACAGGACGTTTTCAGAAGCCTACAATGGGAACAGTTAGGGATAAGAGTTAATGGAGAGTACCTCAGTAACCTGCGCTTCGCCGATGACATTGCATTGCTGAGTAACTCAGGGGACGAATTGCAACTCATGATTACGGAGTTAGACAAGGAGAGCAGAAAGGTGGGTCTTAAAATTAATCTGCAGAAAACGAAAGTAATGTACAACAACCTCGGAAAGGAGCAGCGCTTTGCGATAGGTAATAGTGCACTTGAAGTTGTAAAAGACTATGTCTACTTAGGGCAAGTAATAACCGCAGAGCCTAACCACGAGATTGAAGTAACTAGAAGAATAAGAATGGGATGGAGCACATTCGGCAGGCACTCTCAAATTATGACAAGTAGATTGCCACTGTCCCTCAAGAGGAAGGTATATAACAGCTGTATCTTGCCGGTACTTAGCTACGGAGCAGAAACCTGGAGACTCACAAAGAGGGTTCAACTTAAATTGAGGACGACGCAGCGAGCAATGGAAAGAAAAATGGTAGGTGTAACCTTAAGAGACAAGAAGAGAGCAGAGTGGATTAGGGGACAAACGGGAGTTAAGGATATCATAGCTGCAATAAAGAAGAGGAAATGGACATGGGCCGGGCATGTAGCACGTAGACAGGATAACCGCTGGTCATTAAGGGTCACCAACTGGATTCCCAGAGAAGGGAAGCGGGGTAGGGGGAGACAGAAGGTTAGGTGGGCAGATGAGATTAAGAAGTTTGCGGGTATAAATTGGCAACAGCAAGCACAGGACCGGGTTAACTGGCGGAACATGGGAGAGGCCTTTGTCCTGCAGTGGACGTAGACAGGCTGATGATGATGATGATGATGATGATGATGATCCATTCATTGAATTCAAAATTACGCTGGCATTAGATAGAAGGATGGAAACTCTAATTCACCGATTGAGGCTAGGCACCCCATTCACAAAACATTTTTTGCACAGAATCGGCAGAGCTGAAACTCCCGAATGCGAATGTGGATTTATAGATGAAGACTTCTGTCACCTTCTCATAGACTGTCCACATCATGACACGCCGAGACGCCGTCTTAAGTCCGAACTGTTCGCATTGGACCGCACACCATTTAGCATGAAAAAACTTCTGGGCCCATGGCCAACTGGAGTTTTACAGTCGCACGCTTTAAAAGCATTAACACGTTTTTTACAAGACAGCGGGATGGCTGATAAGTATTAACAAAGAACAAACTTTCATTTGTAACACATGTACTTATTATGTACAGTATCATGTGACACCCTTCACGTGTGTGTTGTGAAATGAATGACGTGTCGACTACTATGTACATACGAGCGAATGCATCTTATAAGGACCAGACGTGTGCTTTGCTGTTTTGTGCTGGTGGACCGAATAATAACGAGGGACATTTCCAGAGACTTCTTACATTGACTTTCGAACATTTACTTGCCATTGTGATATGTGCGTATAAGTGTGTCCTTGCATATCTGTGCCCGAGTTTTCTATTTTCCATGCACTGCTTTGTATGTTTTGCTTCAAGATACGTGTTCAAGTTTCAATCAACGGCTAAGGAGTAGCCGGCGCCATAATGGTGCGCTAACATCTCCTTATATATCATATAAAAAGTATTACGGCTTGGTGGCGTTAGCCACCGCCCGATCTAAAGGGTACAGCCATATCCATCCATCCATCCATCCATCCATCCATTGAAAAGATGCGAGATGTTCACTAGATTGCGGTACTTGTAATTGATGAAGTATGCGAGATATTATAATAGGAATATCACATATGGCACGTGTCATTGGTGGAGGCAATCGTTTGATTTAGTGCGGCGACGTACGCTATGGGGAGCGTTGTAATAAAATTCGTTCGCGTTGGTGCGTGCTCGGAATAAGCGGATAGAAAAGGCTGCAGAGCAGCGAGCGCTCGCAGACAGAATTTCGATGTGCGAGCCCACGGAGCGGAAGTGCGCCGTGCAGCTACGTGATGCAACCGCCAAGATCCTGCCGTATCAGAGCGGGAGGCCCAAGTTGCATGGCATACACATACAGCGTTTCTCACGTCTTTAAATGATGACCGACTGGGCATGTTTTACGGAGGATTCACGGTTTATCGATGATTCCTCCGGAGCTTCGCCCACTCATCATCATTCACCCTGTTGATATGCTGTGGTTTTTCAAGTTATCATCAGCAGCAGAGCCATCAACAAAATAGACAGCGTTGTAGGTTTGATGTGATAGATTTGATTTGCTTACTTTTCCTTGTTAAAGGCGTAAAGTTCGTACACACGTAGCTGCTGAGTGAGAACGATCAGGTCGTGATGCAGGGGGTCCACGTGTGCTCAAGCCAAGCAATGATGCATGTGGATTCGCCGTAGCTATTTCAACTGCCTTTCTTGATATACCAAGAACTATTCCACCCACTAAACATTTCAAAATATAGCTTTGAATGCGTATGTGATATAACGGCAACGTCGTGATCAATCGGTTAACGTTCACTTTTGTGACGGCAGGATCCTACGGCCGTTGGCTACGACCAAGGAAATTTGAAAAAATCTGCTTTGTCAGGCAGCCATATTTCATGTTTTTTTACTATGTTCTTCCACGCAGACCTGGATTTAGGACAAATGTTCGATGATTAAGAGTACGAGGTACCTTTTTTGTGGGAGAGCAAACGCCGTCCCAGCTCAAGTGCGCAAGAGCGACAACTGGTTTAGAAAAAAAATTATTTACACTAAGTAAAGTGCATAAACTATGCGTGACGCGTCAGTGTTCAAGAATACGTTTCACATTTTCATAATTGTACATCACATCATCACAAGAGAAAAAGTAATATTTTGATATAGAACGAACAGCAGAAGTCGTATCAACGTAAGACAAATCCATATATCTCACACATTTGACACAATAGGAATGGGCTTAGCTGGTAAATGGGTAGGTGCACTTATTCTTGCATAATATACATCAACTTGGGGTTAGATTCAACAGGGTACTGAAATACCAAGGTGGTGTACACAGTTCAACAGGGCAAGGGGAACAGAACATCAATACAACCTAACGGTGCCGTTTAACACCGTTTCTCGGCCGAAAAATAAGTTTGACACGTTCTTACTCAATGTTGATAAAAGGGCAAGACAATGGCACAAAAACTCTCGCTCTGTCAAGAATAAAAGCTTCTCAGACAGGAATGCGAGCACCTCACGCCTTCACGCCATTTTAACCTTAAACTTCACGCCTCTTGAGCCCGAATATTGACCTTAAGGCACGCCGATGGCCATTCCTATATATAGAGAAGGCTTGGCAACGGTTACGCCAAGGCTGAACACGCTGGCAACTACTAAGAGCGCCGCGAAACGCCCCCGTGGGAACTGGCCACCGGGCACAAACTCTCGGACCCGTTGTCCATGAAAACCAGCATGAACCCTACGTCAAAAAAGGTGGGTGACCACACCTTCAAGGTTGCAACAGCTGCGCCTATTTCGCCAATTTGATACAATTCCGTATTTTTGCGCCGAGCTGTGCCAAAATCAAGACATTTGCTGAAGTTGCACCCCCGCTTGGGCAAAATGCCCGACCAGCCTCATAGTTTTCTCAGTTGCGCTGATTCAGCGAGAATCGGCAGCCACGTTGCCTATCTGCCATCTGCGTCCTCAATCAAACCAAGTGCGGAGACCCCAACTCTAAACCACGGTGTAAGATATATTCCCATTAGGTCAGGGCACTCGCGACGAGCGATCAACCAGAAAACTTAACAAAGCCGCGCGCCATCGGCCTGCTGAACGCTGCGGATACATTGGGCGGGACGACTCAACTTGAGTCGACAAATTTTGACAGCCTGGGGTTCTTTAACGTGCACTGAAATCTGAGCACACGGGCCTACAGCATTTTCGCCTCCCTCGAAAATGCAGTCCCCGCTGCCGGGATTTGACCCCATGAACTGCAGGTCAGTAGCCGAGTACCTTAGCCGCTGGACCACCGCGGTGGAGCAAGTTAATATAAACTTCGTGGTCAGCAAACGTGACTATGGCATGATAGCAACTATAATTGGCGACAACTTTCTGTGCCGGCAAGGCCAAGGCTACGAAGCCCAAGTACGTCCTTTTTCACTACGTTTCTGCATGTATTTCACGAACGGTAACTTTTGTATGCTCCGTAGCATAATACAAAATACAAAAGAGAAGATGTAAACGTTATGCTCAAAATTTTTCGCATTAATATTAGGAAACATAACCCGTGAAAGTTTTTAGTTCTTTGATGTTTCTAGTTTTCTGGTTCCATTTCACTTCATCCCGCCCCGGTACACAACGATGGTGTCGCACAGTTGCAGCAAGTTCACATCGAAGCTTGTGAACGAGCATGAGTGCGTGTTCATCAGGTGATCTTTATTTGTAGAGCAGAGAGAAACAAAGTGGTGCGTGGTCAAATATTTTGTTTTTTGCGCATGCAATCAACGATAACTTGTATGCGAGTGATATCATCAACGAATAGGGGTCCGAGAGTGACACTGGTGACCTACCAGTATTCAGCAGCACCAGCTGCTTGGAAAGAAAAGTGCGATCAGGGAAAAAATAGCAAATAGGAGGAAAAGAACGGCAGGGAGGTTAACCAGCCTATAGGCAGCCGGTTTGCTACCCTGAGCATGGGAGGGGAATGGGGGATATGAAAAAGCAGAGGGGGAAAAGAGATAAACACAGCACATACGGCAGCACATGCGCGCACACTCAGTCATTCTCCAGTCTTGTCTTTCGCGGTGTGTGACATTGCTGCTACAGCCGCTTGTTCAAGTCCGTGTCGCGTAGTCATTTCAACAGAGCTTTTGTCGCCTTCTGTTGCAATGTCTGTAGATGCCGTGGAGTGGTCAGTCCTAAAGCTGATAGTAACACCTCTTGCTGGGACAACTACTGCACCTGACTAACACTGGCGGTTCGTGGAGCCATCGGTATATATATGTACACTGTCTGAATATTTCTCGTGCAAAAGAAGAAGAGACAGTTTTTCAAGCAAGGGCGATAAAAGCTTAGTTTTTGTCCAAATCCCTGGTAGAGATGAACTGTGGGTCGAACAAAACACCAAGGTGGTACCGATGGTTTAGATGCAGGAGTGAAAACCCGAGGAAAGTTTCTCGTTGTACTTCACAATCATTTTAGCGAACGATGCTTGGCGCCTCTCTGAAGGCAACAGTGCAAGGTGATGACAAGGAACACGTGCGAAGTGTCTGATGTGCGTTCTCAGGACTTCTATAACAATGTGAGTTTGTATCGGATAGTCACCAGCAATTGCTATTGTTGCCTCTCTTGACGTACATCTGATTGATTGCTTGATTTGTCGGGTTTAACGTCCCAAAACCACTATTTGATTATGGACACGCCGTAGTGGAGGGCTCCGGAAATTTTGACCACCTGGGGTTCTTTACCGTGCACCCAAATCTGAGTACACGGGCCTACAACATTTCCGCCTCCATCGGAATTGCAGCCGCCACAGCCGGGATTGATCCCGCGACGGCGTACATCTGGGCAGACCAAGGCACACTCTCAGTGCTTGGGCTTGTACTGCCTGTAGAACACGAACATTGGTTTTGCAGGTATTGCTAAGCTCGGGCAAGCTATATCTCAGGAAACCGAGAAATAGGACTATGTAGAGCTCTATCATTGCGTGTACTGACATCCCCCACGTATTTCCTTCCAGAAACTTGAACAACTGGGAAATAGTGGGTCAGGCGCTTCTTCATATAGGCCACATGCGGACTCCAACAGAGGTCCCTATCAATAATGATGCCCAGAACTGGTGGGTTCTGGCGTAAAAATTGGTCGCCCGCCGATTGAGATGAGAGAAGGGGTCATTGTTTTGCGAGTGAAGGCCACCAGCGCGCATTTTTCTGGTGATATGCTGAGACCTTGTTTTGACAAGTAGTTGCCAATCATAGTTGCTGCTCTTTGAAGCCGGGAACGTATCTGAGAACGTGTGACTGCCAAAGTCCACATACAGATGTCGTCTGCGTATATTGAGATTTTAATGGTACTTGGGCAAGTATTTAGCAAGGCCAATTAGTGCAAGATTGAGTAGAATCGGGCTAAGAAACTCCACCTTGAGGAACACCTTTGGAAGTATAGCAATCGCGTACTTGGGCCATCTTCTGTTTACAAAAGAATGATCTTGCAGCCAGGTAACTCGAAATCCACCGAAAGACTCAACCACCAAGGCCAACCACCGCAAGCGCACCCAAAATGGCTTCATGTAGTACATTATCAAACGCGCCTTTCACATCTAGAAACAAAGCTGTAGATGATAGTCACTTACGGAATCTTCCTGGCTGAACGTATGAAACTAGATCATAAACATTGTCAATGGAAGAGTGGTCGCGTCGGGAAAACAGCCATGGAATTCGGATAAATCTTGTAGTATTCAAAATACCATTCCAGGCGGCCTAGTATCATCCGTTCCATTATCTTCTCTACGCACCTGGCCGGTGCTATTGGGTGGTATGAGGTGATTCGAGTGGGGATTTGCCCTGCTTCAAGATGGGTAACAAGCGGCTTACTTCCAGTAGTCAGTAACAAGGCCATTCTGCCACGAATGTTGTAAAGGCTCAACAGTTCTCTCCTTGCACCTTCCCCAAGGTTGCACAAGGCTCGGTACGGAATACCATCGGGGCCTGGAGAAGTTGAACGCCTGCAGAGAGCTAGTGCTGCCTCGAGCTCCTCCATTGTAACAAGGGAGGTCGATGTGGTTGTCATGGGAACGGGGGCCGTCACCTTTCACTGGAGAATCTGGACGTATGGCTTGGTTGGCAGTCTGCGCACAGAAATCTTCTGCGACATTGATGTCTTGCCTCCCTTCAAATAGCGCGAGCGCTTTGAATGAAAAACGGTGTTCCATAGGGTGACGCAGACCTTGCACCGTTTTTCAAATGCGTGAGAATGGCTTGCGAGGGTCTAGTGACTAGCAAAACGTTATCCATCGTTCTGACGCTAATTTATCCATGCGATGCCGAATCTTCTTTTGCATCCTCCTGGCTGCCCTAAGATTGTGAATGGATTTTGTTTGCCAATACCGACGCTCCGCCCGGCGTTGAAGTGCTCGGAGTCGTTCCAACTCTATGTCAAAGCCGTTTCGTGTGGAAGATATCGTCAACGTGCGAGTGGCATTTTGCATTGTGCTCTTAGTTGTTTGCTCTAACCCAGATCGTAGGACGACGACGAAGTGATTGTGGCGTAGAACACTGCTGTCACTATCTGTAATTTTTCAAAGCTTTTCTGCGACTCTGTGGAAGACACCGTTCCAGTGACTGCGGCGATGGACGTGGATTCGCCTGGGCTTCCACCGCAACCATCGACTTCGTCCGCAGCTACCACGAGAAAGCGTACGGACCACCCGAGTGATGCCGACAGCGAGAACACGCTGATTTACTCTACGGCCAACGACGAAAGCTCCGATGAAGGCGACTTCGTGCCTGTGACAAGGCGGCAGCGAAAAAGAAGGCTAGTGATGCCGTCTCCAACAACAAGTAAGAATGTGACGACGACGCGAGAGCCCGCGATATACACAATTCTGTTTGTGCCGGTCGATGCGGCTCATAGTCTCAACCGGCTCAATTGTCAAGTCAACGTCTAGGTCTCTTGAGGAACTCGCCCAGGGAGACATCGCGGACGCGTGGATCAATGGCCGTAAGAATATCCTCGCCGTAGACGTCACTAAACGAAGCACATTGAAAGTGCTGAGCAACGTCAAGATGTTGGATAACATCAATGTTCGCTCATATATACCTGATGGCCGCGACTCTACGGCAGTCGTCATTTATGACGTCGACATTTCCATCAGCGAAAGTGACTTTGCTGCTCTCATCAAACCGGTGTCTGCAGAACTTACTATACTGCAAGCTCGTCGCCTTGGCAAATCACGCTGCGTGAAGCTCGTGTTCAAGGGTGACAGCCTTCCATCGCAAGTCAACGTCGGCCATTTTCGACACACAGTGCGACCCTTTGTACCAAAGCCCTTCAATGCCGGAAATGTTATAGATTGGGACATGTCAGTGCTGTTTGTAGAAACCTGGCTGTGTGCTCGCTATGCTCAGAATCACATAGCGCAGACGCTTGCCAGGCAGAACTTCGAAAATGTCGAAACTGTCATGGCCCTCGCGAAGCACCGTCAAAAGATTGCCCAATCATGAAAAAGGAAATGCAAGTGTTGCGGCAAATGGTCCGGGATGGTTCAACTCACAGGGAGGCCGCTGCCCAAGTACGACGCTGGCGGTCTCGTCACCGGGAGGTCCCTGAGGAGACCCATGCAGTGCTGAAGCAAGGATTGAACCTCACCAAATGACCGCCGGCATACCACCTCAAGCGTCCAGACATGCCGACAACAAATCCTCCAAGCAAGACAAGAGCATCACCAGCTCGCTGAAGCATGGCCAGCGCTGCCAACGATAGACCCACCGTTTGAGCCATCGCATCGCTCGTCTACAATCACTTCGGAACGAGAATGCGTGATAGTCGCGACAAAGAAATCGTAGCCATGGTAAAGGCCCTTATGAATACTATTCGTGTGCTCCTCACTAGCAATGACAGTCCTGCTGCAAAGAGTGCACTTCAGTTAGTGGATGCGCTGAAGCCGGTGCTATCAAGTCTGGAAAGGCACCATGGCTCCGCCTCTGCAAGCCTTTCGTAAAGAGGTCAAAGGAGCTTCGATATTCAGTGGAATGCCCGAGGCCTCAAGCCCCGCATTTCTGATATCCGACAATTTGTGTTTAAAAACCAGTTTCCAATTATTGTTATCTGAGAGCCAAGGCTACAAAATGCAATACGAGTATTCAGGTACGAAGCCTTCAAGTCCGCTACCTGGAACGAACAGAGTAAGTCATTGTATATATCAGATGCGACCTTACCTATATCGAGCACCGTGTATCACCTCACGATGACAACCAGTATGTCTGCTTGACAGTTAAACGTAGAGACCTCAATTTCACCCTTGTAGGCGCATATATATCACCTTCAAACAGTTTTGAACCTGAAAGACTACGTGCACTGTTAACAGCCACACCTGGACCATGGATCATCACCGGAGATTTCAACGCTCACCACCACTATGGGGAAGTCAGAAGATAGACAGTCGCGGAAGGCAGGTATTCTCCTTTGCTCTGGAGCAGCAGCTGCTTTGTGTAAACGACGGAAGCCCAACGTTTCTATGGAGAACGACATACAGCAGCTGCCTTTACTTGACATTTGTGTCACGAAGCCTAAATGGAAAGGTCAAGTGGTTCGCAGACTATGAAACTCATGGAAGCGACCACATACCCATTTATTTGAAGATCAAGGGCCTGGAAAAATCGCCAAACTACGACACTTCGAGTCGCATTGACTGAACAAAGTTCAGGTCACTGACGGAAAAGAGGTGTCGAGAAAATAAAGCACCTCCTCTTGACACTCTCGAGGTTATGATTAGAGGTGCTACTCAAGAAGCGACCTATCATAATCAACATACTTCAGAATATTGTCAACATCAAGCGGAATTGGAACGGCTCAGAGCGATCCGTCGTCGCGCAGAAAGAAGATATAGGGGCACTAAGTCCATTCACGACTTAAGGGAGGCAAGGCGCTTACAGAAAAAAAATTCAGCGGCGAATCAGTTCACTTCAATCCTTTCGCTCGAAATATCTGTGCGAATTTTTGGATTCACACAAGCCTTTGACGCAGACATGGAGGATTGTGCGTGGCCTACGAACATCGCCACATCAACATCACCCCTTCAAGTGTCTTTCTCTCCTCCAAGGCCGCACCGAAATTGAAGTAGCAGAAGATTTCTGCATGAAAGCTGCCGGTCATGCATCCGCGTGCACCACGCGCCGCCTAGAAAACGCTCCAGTTCCAGAGATTGAAGAATGGACACCCTTTTCTCTCTAGAGGAACTACAAGCAGCCTTGATGGCATGCAAACGTTCTTCATCGCCTGGTCCGGATGGGATCACGTACATGGCTCTTTGCAACCTCGGAGAAGCAGCTCGACGGGCCCTTCTATCCGTTTACAACGACTCGTGGAGCAGCGGATTCGTCCCTCATTCATGGAAATCCAGCCGCCTCGTCCCTGTGCTTAAACCAGGTAAATTTCTTCTGCACTTGACCTCTTATCACCCATCGCGCTTACCAGATGTTTCGGGAAAATGATGGATAGGATTATTTTGACTCGCGTAGAGTGGTACCTGGAGCACCACGATGTATACCCTCATGCTATGACGGGCTTTCGGCATGGGCGGTCCGCAATTGATAACATTATAGACCTGGTCTCATCTGTTCAGCATCAAAAAAGACTGAAACGTTTATCTGCGGCGTTGTTCTTGGACGTGAAAGGTGCATACAATAACGTATCACATGAAGCCATTCTGGATGTCATGGAAAATGTTGGATTAGGGGGTCGGGTTTACCAATGGATCCACAGCTATCTGAAAGGCAGAACTTTCTTTGTACAGACGGAGAATGGCACAACAACCCACCATTGCAACCATCGTGGTGTGCCTCAAGGCGGCGTTCTTAGCCCCACACTTTTCAATCTAGCGCTACTCGGCCTGGTTGACGCACTTCCAGAATCTGTCCATCTATCAATATAGCAGATGACATCTGCATCTGAGCGTCAGGCGTAACGCGCCTTCATTTGCGTGCCCGGCTTCAGAAAGCGGCTACAATAGCGACAAAGTACCTGGAAGAACGGGGACTAGAGTTGTCATCAGGGAAATGCTCACTTATAGCATTCACGCATAAGACAATGAGCCCATATGTTATTAAAATCAACGGACACACGATCAACTACGTGAAGACCCACCGATTCCTCGGAGTCATAGTTGATCGCGACCTCTCCTCACATCGCCCACATGAAAACTAAACTCACCATGATCACCCACGTACTGAGGTTTCTTGCTGGAAAAATGTGGGGTGCATCGGTACGAGGAATGCTCCAACTCTACACTGTTCTGTAGCTCGGTTATATGCGATACAACTTACCCGTGCTTTGCAGGATTCGAAGAACAAACTTGCGCATCCTCCAGTCGATCCAAGCCCAAGCCCTGAGAATATGCCTTGGTCTCCCGAGATGCGCGTCTACAGCAGCGACAGTCATCAATGCGCGTGATTATCCAATCAACGCATACATCCGCGCAGACGCTTTGAGAATGCACATAAGACATTTCGCTCGGCTTCCATCTCATCACCTCGCCTCACTTCGAACTCCAGGCCCCACTCAGCGTTCAGCGCAACTGTAGCTTAGCATTGCGCAATGCTTCCATTGCACTTCACGCCTGCAGCACAGCCGCCGATACCAATATGGTGCCTACACCCACTCAAAGCCCTTCTTACAATTCCTGGCATCCAAAATAAGAAAAAGTCGTCGAATCTAGCCCTGAACTAGGCCACAATACTTTTCTTGCAAGAGAAGCACAACGGACGCCTTCACATTCACACGGATGGCTCGGTGTCTTCAGTAAGCTCTGCAGGGGCGGTGGTTATTCCCGCGAGGCACATCACAATGAAATTCATGACATCGCATTTGACGTCGTCGACAGCTACAGAACATGCGGCCATACGTGCAGCTCTGGAGTTTATAGTGAAAGAACCTTCGGGAATTTGGTCTATCTTCTCGGACTCGAAGGCATCTCTTCAATGTCTTATGTCACCCTTTCGCCATGGACATAATGAACAGTTAGTAGCTGAAATAAGGCTTCTTCATCACCAAGCAATCGAAAAACAGCACAGCATAGTGTGTCAGTGGATACCAGGTCATTGCGGTATATATGGCAATGACCGCGCAGATGAGGCTGCTAGATCTGCACACGATGGTACCCAATACACAACCATCCCGTTCTCATGAACCGACGCAGCTACAAGACTTCGTTCGCTTGCACGTGACCTCACCCTGGTACAGTGGAACTCAACAGACTTAACAAATGCGCGCCTCCATAACTTGGATCCCAATCTGCAGCTTCGTCTTCCCCCAAGGATATCTCGAGCTGAGGAGACTTCTATGCCGTCTGTGGCTTGAAGTGGCCTTCACGAACGCATACTCTTATCTCATTGGAATGGCCAGCTCTCCTACATGCACTTACTGCAGTAGCGAAGAAACCATCGCGCACCTTCTATGTGAGTGCACCCACTTCAACGCTCCAAGACAAGAACTGACTAAAGCTCTGGATAGAATAGACTGGATGATCGGCCTTTGTCGGAACATAGGATTCTGGGTCATTGGCCGAGCCTATCTTCAGCCCAGAAGGCTTTAAGAGCTTTGCTGCGCTTTTTTTGCGGACAACTGGCCTCAGAGGCAGTCTTTAGTGCCTTATTCTCTTTGATGTTGCCTTTCCTTTGTCACTATTTTTTGTAATTTCTCTCTCTCTTCGCAACATTTCTTTTTAACATCTTTCATTCCCCTCACCCCTTTCCCCAGCACAGGGTAGCCAGTCGGTCTAAGAACTGGCTAACCTCCCTGTCTTTCCGCTTAAACTTTCTTCCTACCTTCCTCTTCCAGATCGTAGGCCATGGTTGCAAGCATCTTTTATGTCAGATTTGAAGTTGGTCCATTGGACTGCTCAAATGGTCGCCCGTGGACCACAACCAGACAAGCCTTTGATGTTAAGGTAGATTGGAATATGATCACTTCCTCGTGTCTCAACATCTGGAAACCACTTGACGTATCTCACGAGGGATTCGGAGACAAAAGCAAGGTCGAGACAGCTGCCGTATGTCACCCCTCGAAGAAAAGTAGGGCTACCGTCGTTCAGAAGAGTAACCCCATAGTTGTAGGCGATGTTTGCTAACCTGCGTCCTCTTGCATTTTTCCGCATACTTCCCCAGGCGTGATGGTGCGTATTGAAATCACCTATGATGACCCATGGTGCAGGACACACTCTCAAAATATCCACTAATCTCCTGGAATCAAGATTATTCGACGGCGATATACAGGCGCCTATGAGAGTGCACATGAGTTTGTTCTTTTTCACAGTGATGCAGACATAGCGATTGTCAATGTGAGGCGCAATAGGTTGCACAACATACGTCTGTTCACGACTAACAAAGACGATGATTTTGCTGCACACACCGTTTGTTGAAGACATGACAGCTTCGTACCCCGAACGTCTTATTGGTTTCAACAAAATGGGTTCACAAGTGACGATGAGTGGAAACACGTTGGTAACCACAAACTGACAAAAATCCGAAAGGCGTAATTTTAGTCCTCTGGCGTTCCATTGGATGACGGATGCAGCCCTGACTTTACGAAATGATGAGGTGTGAGTAGCCATCTTCCCAGTTGAGAGATTCAAGCACTGGGCTTAGGGCGTCCAATACTCCAAGTGCGCTTTGAGCAGATGCTGTCTTCATGTCGATTAATATCGCTCGGATGGCTTCTATGAGAGAACGCAGAACTGATATCACTTGGCGATCTGTTTTAGGCAAATCTTCTATGGTTGGAGACGGCTCTGGTGTGGCCGCAACCTGCTGAGGTTCCTTGGTAGAAGAGCGGGTCGAGGAGCGTGGGCGATTCCTCCGAAAAAGGAGGCTTCTCCGCTTCTTTGGTAGAAGTGGTGGGTCCTTTCACGGCGCTACTGGGCGGAACCGCGAAAGAGCGGGAACTAGCATTTCGAAAATGTGCCTTCTTTGAAGACTTTCGATGATGCTGACGTCGACGCCGACACCGGACTACTTCGGCTGCCTCCCTGTGTGTCGAGTTGTCTCGGGTCATTTGTCTGAGAACCGCGCGCTCCTTTAGGACTCGAGGACATGTCTTTCGACGAGGCAGCGTGAGGACCGCTGCAGTTGACACACTTCAGAGTAGTCGCTCGAAAGGCGTCTTCGGCATGTGGTTCAGTGCAACGGGGACACAGTCGTGAGTTGGGGCATACTCCCTTGACGTGTCCTAGCCTGAGCACTGATGACATTGAAGTGGCTTTTGGATGAATGGTCGAACCGGGTGTCGGAAATGTCCAACTTTAACGTGGAACGGTATGCAATCTCCCTTGAAAAACACTTTTACGCTGCGCGTATTTCCAAGGCGCTGCGCTTGCGTAATGACAGTTCCCTCGTTTGCAGGCTCGATGAGGGTAGGCAAGTCAGCATTAGGAATGTCAATGTCGATATCATAGGTTACACCAGAAATTGACTTATCTTCTATCGGGATAAAGGGGCGCATTTTAATGCCACCTAGCTCGCTGATTTGCTGCAGCTGTCCTAGCGCACTCACGTCGTGCACGTCAATGGCAAGATGATTATTCCTCGGGTTCACTCTTACGTCCTTAATTTGATCTGTACCGCACATTCCAGAGCAATTAAAAGGGCTTGCCTGTTCAGAAGTCGTAGGTTGCTTGAAGGATCTTCCGGCATGAAGATGATAACGTGCGGCCAGCGCGCAGGCCTTGACTGTACAGTCGCTGTACTTGCAGGAGCTGATGCTGATGCTGATGTATTGGTAGTCCTTCTACTCGCCCGGATAGATATATTGTATTGGTAGTCCTTCTACTCTTGCCCCGGACAGGTATAAAGCCGTCATCGGATGTGTCGTCTTCCGACATTGAATACAAATCAGTGTCTTCGGTGTCACTGGGGGAGCCAGCTCGCTTCCTTGTGGTTGACGGGTGTGAGGACCACTGACCAGGCGGGCCTCTGGCATGTTCCGTGGCCATCACCGTAAAACGGGGACAAGGCACCTGTAAAAACCGATGGTTTCAGTAAAGAAGTACAGAGCGCAGAAATAAGCGCAGAAATAAGTGCACGTAAAAGCATTGACCCTTATCCTGAATTGTGTTGCACATGTGGTTGCCTAATCTGCTGCCGAATTAATATTGTTGATATGATAACGCTGAAGATAGCGTACCGTAACATCGCTACCGCCGGCGTCGACGGAGGAAGTCGTGTTTTGCGCTTTGTCCTGGGCAAAAGACGCGTTCATGTATATTACCGTGTTGACTGTGCAAAAACAGCGTTCTTGGTCGAGTAAAGGTTGCGTTTCGCCTACTTGAACTTACGAATGTGAGACACCCACTCATGATCGATCGGGGCCAAGACTTCTGCTTCCTATCGTTGCCTTTGCGTTCCCCAAAAAGTAACGTGAGTGTCTCCAGAAACTTCTTACGTCTCTAAAAGAAGGAAAACAATGATGCCGACTAAGTACGCACTAAAATTTAGGCGATGAGTTCTTGGCTTTGCGTTGTTCCGATGACCCAGTACCTGCTCCGCCGTACCTTTTATTTTTAAAATAAATCTCGACGCTTCTATGAAGCTTCGTGTTCTTTGTCTGAAGAATTGAACATTTTATTTATTTCCTATCTCACAGATGTAGGATTTATATCATGGTGGTCGTGCGAAAAAGTACATGTCGGATTGTTGCGAAACCATAATAGAAATCATATGGAAGCGGGCTACTTGGCGTAGTAACACACGTGCAGAAGCTCCGCCCGCGTAGCTTTGGCTGTGCCACGACCTCCTGTATAACTTACAACTCAAGCCGCCGTTCCCCGTTTCGCTTTAGCTTGTTTATTTTTCTTTAGTTCTCTAAAGTGCTACAGCATGCCTTTATGCAGCACTCTATGGCGTCACAACTTACCGCCATCGCTGCAGCCATGAAACCACTGTTCCGCATGGATGGATGGGAACACTTTATTTCGTCAGAAAGCAACTGCGGATGATTCCGTGTTAAATGGCTATCAACCCGAGGTTGTCGGCGACCTGTGTGGGCACCTCCACGACCCTTAACTGGACGACTGGGTCTGAGCTGGTCAAATCGGCCTCCCAGTGCTCAAGAGAGGGATCACGCAAATATCCACAGGTGGTGGCACTATGCTACATTCCCAAAGTATCTGATCATATGTTGCCACAGCCTGACACCATTTGCATTGCGGGCTAATCTCCGCCGGGTACATTTTGTTCAACACGTAAGGGTTGGGAAAAGATCGCGTCTGCAGTTCCGCAAGGGCGAGCGCTCACTCGCTCATATTTTTAGGAGTGAAGTTCATTATAGCGGCACCCATTCGTCCCTCGTAGCCATTGTAGTATATAACAAATATAACATTTTGACCTCCAAGGTGGTGCCGCTGAGAGATTTCTTCTGTGCGTTGTTGAACAATAAAAAATAATGCTCAATCTACATGCCAACGGCTGCTAATGAAGAATGAAAGACAGGAGCATTCGGTTTTTAGACAACGCGCACGCTGCGATCCCCATTAGCAGCCATTGGCTTGTACATTGAGCACTATCGGACAAGAAAGGGTTGCTACATTATACTCGCTGGGAGTAACCTCCTTAGTTTTAGAAAGGTTTAGCCAGCGTTGAGCCGCATTGCCATGAATACAATGAACTGTAGTATATACCATGAATGAACTCGAGGTGGCTAAAGGGGGAAAGTAGATACGAAGCGCAAGCCGTAAGAAAGTAAAAGCCGAATTCTCCTGTCTCTCATTTCCCATTAGCAGCCATTGACATGTACATTGAGCACTATCTGACAGGAAAAGGTTGCTACGTTATACTTGCTGGGCGTAACCTCCCTGGTTTTAGAAAGGTTGAGCGAGCGTTGGGCCGCAGTGCCATGAATACAGTAAACTAGTATATACCATGAACTCGAGGTGGTTAAAGGTGGGAAGTAGACCCGAAGCGCAAGCCGTAAGAAAGTGTGCTTGTGCCAACTCTCGTATAGTCCTTGGAATGTCTGCTGGATGGCGGTGCTACTATATGGGGAATATATGATGAAAAGATGCGAGATGGTGGCACTTGGAGGGTTGAATGTGTTGGAGGACGAACGGACACACAGACAGATGCATGGATGGACGCGTGAACGGACGCAGGGGCGGATGCATGGACAAACGCAGGGACAGGCGCACGAACAGACGCATGCACAGACGGGCTGATGGACGCATGGACGGTCACACAGACGGACGAATGGACGGACGGAAGCAAGAACGAATGGACAGACGAATGCTTCGCCCCACTCTCCATCATTCACTCCGTGGATATGCTGCCAATTTTCTTAATTGCCATTTCTTAGCGAACTTCGGCAAGTTTGAGCGTATCTATCTATCTATCTATCTATCTATCTATCTATCTATCTATTTATCTATCTATCTATCTATCTATCTATCTATCTATCTATCTATCTATCTATCTATCTATCTAGCCGCCTATGACTTTTAGCTCTCCTGGCCGTTTCGATCACGGTATTGATTCTAAACGTGGTATGGCATAACATGACTGTATGAAGAACATATTTGACAAGTCATAGCATGAAAATCATTACATGTATATCATGAATGTGATGATTTACATTTCATGATCTTGCAGCTCTTGCGGTGGTTTCGTTCACATGGCACGTTGCAAAACTAATATGGCATGACATGATTGCATGCCCAACAAAAGCGACCGACCTAACATGAAAATCATGACATGTGTGTCTTGTAACAACATGACTACATGCTACGCTCATGGTGCGCTTGCGGCCGTTTCGCTAGCGTCACTTATACCAAATGGAGTATGACGGTAACGAATGCATTAGGATGGTATGTGCATGGTGCAAACATGATAATCATGAGATGCGTGTCATGTAGCAACATGACTACATGCCACCCTCATAATGCGCTGGCGGCACTTTTGCAAGCTTCACTTACACCAAATTTGGTATTACGGGACATGAATCGATGTCGAAGTTATGATACTGGTGCAAACATGATAAACATGAGATGCGTTGATTTGATTGATTTGTGGGGTTTAACGTCCCAAAACCACCATTTGATTATGAGAGACGCCGTAGTGGAGGGCTCCGGAAATTTTGACCACCTGGGGTTCTTTAACGTGCACCCAAATCTGAGCACACGGGCCTACAACATTTCCGCCTCCATCGGAAATGCAGCCGCCGCAGCGGGGAATCGAACCCGCGACCTGCGGGTCAGCAGCCGAGTACCTAAGCCACTAGACCACCGCGGCGGGGCAACATGAGATGCGTGTCATGGACCAACATGACTACATGCTACGCGCATGATGCGCCTGCAGACGTTTCGCTAGCTCCACAAGTACCAAAGTCGGTATTACGTGACGCAAACGGATGACATAGGTAAACATCCAAACAGGATAATAATGACAAGCGTGTCATGTAACAACATGACTACATGTCACACTATTGATGCGCTCTCGGCTGTTTCCCTATCTTCACATATGCTAAATTTTGTATTTTGTGACGTCAATGGACGACGAAGGTATGTGACTGTGCCAAACATGCTAATCATGAGATGTATGTCATGTGAGAACGTGACTACATACCAAAGTCAAGGTGCCATTACATTTCGACGTGACGCAGTGCGCGTGCTCGCCGGCGTTCGTTTTGTCGTGTCACGCTGGCGTTGTCGTGCACGCCAGGCGCCGTTCTTGTCATATACTTGCAGGTGCGCGCCGCGCTGCGTTGCTTTGACGCAAGCGCCTTTCAGCGCGTCCAGCGTCCCTTCGTCACGATAAGCTGGAGGCGTAGTGTTGTCTGGGTATTGCATTGGCGCGAAATACAGCATGTCGCATTTCGCGCCGGTTGCCATGAGGCCACGTCAACGAACACTGGTCGCGCCATTCACACCTGGTGTCAGACTATAGAGTGCTCGCGTTTTGCGAACGTAGCGTTACTGTGCTCAGCGCCTGCGCGTGTCAACGCAACAATGGAGCATATTGGGTCCTTCATGATACGCTCGCAGCCGTTTCGTCAACTCCACATATACCAAATTTGGTGTTACGTGACGTCAATGGATGAAGAAAGTATATGACTGGTGAAAACATGATAATGCCGAAAAGCGTGTCATTTAGAAAATGACAACATACCACGCTCTTAGCGTGCTCGTGGTCGTTTTGCTAGCTTCACATATACTAAATTTGGCATCACGTGACTTCAATAGATGACGAAGGTAAACGGCACAACCAAACATGATAATCATGACAGGTAAGTCATTCACGGCATTATTTACCTCCACCTCGTAACATTGTGCTGATTTTCGAGTTACATATCAGCCTTCCTCATTCGTGCTTCGCATATCATCGATTCCCACTGTACGTGGCATCTGCAATTTTTTTCGTTTTTCTAAGGTTAGCGTTTGAAGGTTAGCATTTGCCTGTTTAGGCGCTCGCGCAGAGATTGAGCTACAATGTTGCTTCAAGACGTTTTATCTGTAAATTGCTCGATCCACGCGTTAGAAACTAGAAAAAAAAATTAACGGAACGCGAACGCGCGAGTGCACCACGACGTTCGTGCGTCCTCTGCTAGGGGGGGGTGGGTCAAGTCTTGGCGGCACATGGCAGCATCTCTTGTCCCTTTGCGCCAATGTTTAGGTTTAGGTTCATACTCCTCCGTTGGGGTGGCGCTGGTAAGTAGGTCGTAAGTTTATAGAGAACATCGTGGTCAGTGCTGCCACAGAAAGTTGTCGCCGAGTATAGTCATGGGACACAGCACATTTTGTTCAATTACTCGTGTGCATACGGCGCATAATTGTGAGTACTAGTAAGACCGATGACGTCTGAAATAGCTACTGGCAATAATTTGGAGCAGTATGTGACATTTCTGGCGCCCTAAAAAATTCGGTGTCAGTTTTTTTTTATCGCCACCCCTATGAATCTCTTGAATTTCAAAGTCACCAGCTTGGTAGATTCACATTTGAATCCACATAGTCAGACGCGGCCAATTCTAATGTGGACGTTATCAATATTTCCTCAAAAGCATGGTTAAAAACACTACTTTTATATAGAAAGAAGTGCTATTACTCACACTGCACGATTTAGGGCGTGTTGAATGGTTTGTACGTAAGTTTTTCCTAAATGTAAGATTTGTTTTTCCTACTGATCCAAATGTGGTATATCGGGATAAAACATGAACGTTTTATTCCTCGTAACCTGCTCTGAATTACAGATTTTTGTGCTCGAAATATAACAATTTGCTACTCCGAAAATAGCTCGATTTTATTTTGGCTGCCGCACCACTGCACCTTCGATCGTTGCATGCCGCTTGGTCTCAACCATGATGCAGTTGGGACATGTGGACACGCGTACCACCTGCCATCGTTGCAGCCAATCGCGAGTGGGGAGCAAGCCCCAGACCCATCGCCAAAGTCACGAAGATGACCTGGCAACGCCGCTGCGGTCATGTGGTGCTACGGGTGACTCATGACCACATGGTGGTGTCGGAGTACCAAAGGGCGACCATTGTGTCCACCACTTTCGCTTCAGCTACTTAGAATCCAGGACATGCAGTCTGTAGACGGTGATGGGAGGCCAGCAAGACACGATACACAGTCGCCAAATAGGAGGACCGCAGACCACATTTGATAGGGCCATCGGACACTAAGACACGTAGGGACGGACCTAGGTGGTAACGTGCGATTGTCTGCCCAGACGTACCATCGTTATTTAGAAGGCGCATTGAAGTGCGGAGGCACGAGATGGAAGCCAAGATTGTCACGTCGGGAACGCGAAACCTGCTCGGTTGCGCTAACGTGGGGCGCGATAATGATTCTGCACCGTCAGACAAAAAGAACAAGCTGATTATACTCTGAACTTCCTGTCAAACGGGGAGAGAAGGTTTTACGGTCAGAAACTCATCAACAATTTAGAGTACTTGGTACTTTACTATGGGAGAGCAAAATGCCGTCCCAGTCAAAGATGACAGTAGTAGAGGGATGAAAACAGCATCACTTCGGAGAAAAGGAGGCACATATGTGTTTAGAAGAAGAGGTTAACGATGTGAGTACTCGGTACTCTACTATGGGAGAGCTGATAGCCATCCCTAGCGAAAATGTTTAAGAGAATTTTATTTCCAGTTATGTCTTACATAGCTTATGTGAACACAGAAAGATGGACAAAGATGGACAATGCGCAGATCAAGCTGTTATACACAGCGAAAACAACTTATTTGTGTATGCAGTGATGTACACTGCAAAAATTGTACAAGGGCAGAACATTCATGAACATCGAGATGAGTGAAGTTATACAAACAGTAGGCAATATGCACAAACAACAAGGGGGGGGGGGAGTCATTCACAGTGCAAGTTGACGTTTTTGCATTCACCTGTGAGGACAATTTGCACTCGTGCTAAAAAACAATAATTGCACAAAAAAGACATGTTTCTAAAGAAGAAAAGGAAAATACGCACTGCAATTTCACAGTGGTACAAGCTCTGGCCCACCCCTTCAGTAGGGAAGGAAAGGCATGAACACTGTTGTTTTTTGCAATAATCAATCGCGTAGACTTGCGTGGGAGGAAGGCCTCCTCTCCCAGCATAACTAGTTTTTCATTGAGATGCATAAGCATTACGTTTCTTAACCGCTGTAGCAGAGGAAACATGACTCTCTGAGGACGCCGCCTCAGGTGGGCCAGTCCCCTCCGCTTCCATAAAACGAAGGCTCCGATAGCCATTAAGAGTTTGACAAAGTTATCCATGTGGCAGGACTTCCTCTGCATACTTATTTGGAACATACTGGTAACCATGTGCCATAAGGTGCGTGCAACTATACATTCATGAAAGACATGGTTCAGCGTATCGACGCGGCCGCATTGCGGACATGTGGCGGAAGTCGCCACGCCCCACGCCACAAGGCGGTCGGCCGTTGGTAAAGCCGCCCATTCCCTAAGCCAGTTTAGATCACGGACTTCGGAGGCGAGGGACCTGTTTGTAAGAGTCCAACGTCTTTCTACGTGGCATTTCCGGCACTGTTCCTCAGTTAGGCTTTTAAAAGCTATTTGTTCACTTATGTCGGTGGGAGACATTTCCATCAGTTCTTGAGCTGTTGCCAAGATTTTATCACATGTGTGTAATACGCTGGTGGCTGTTCAGCAGCTGGTCCCGTGTCGTTTGTTAAACCAAAAAATCTTCTAGAGGTACCTAGCAGATACACTATGGGTTGCCTGCCTCGATACGATGAATTTTCTAAGAGTGCCCAGGTGTTTTTGAGAGCCAACATGCGGCACATTACATCAAGGTTTGGCATGCTGAGCCCTCATTATTTTACTGGTAGGCAGACCAAGGCTATAGCAACAGCTTCAGCGTGGCCACCCCCCCCCCCCCCCCCCCGAAAAAAAGGAGCCACACGCAGTAGCCACTCTCAGCAAAACCCGACGAAGTGGTCGAGCAATTCTGGCTACGTAAAGCAGTGGCGCTGTTATGCTGGATTTAATTAGATAAGCTCTTTCAGCGAAACGTGGTTGAAAAGTTCTGGCGACCTCAATGCGTCTGTGCACTTTGCGTTGGATCTCTTTTCATGTGGTGTGGGCAATCTCACCAGTCGAAAGGAAAGTTACGCCTAAGACTTTAACTCTTTGGACGATTTGGACGCCATCAGGGAACTCTTCAACGTGCATTCCAAAGCGCAATGCCTTGCTTTTTCCTGGATTAAGACGTGCTCCCGACAGGTAACTATACGTGTGAACTATTCGCAAAAAGGCTCTGTAGCTATATATGTTCCGAATAAACAACGAGATGTCATCTGCATATGCCGCTTTCACTTCGCCCAAGCCTGGGAGAGGAATACCGTGTATCGTAGTGCATTTCTGAATTTGTTTCAATAATGGATCTATGCATAATACGAAGACAATTGCGGAGAGGGGACAGCCTTGTCGAATGCCCCTGCTTACCGCAATGGGTTCAGATGTATGGCCATTCCCTACTAATGACGTTTCTAAGTCAGTGTAGAGTAAGCGGATGACGTCGGTTAAACGTGCTGGGAAGCCGTAACACTCCAGCACAGCGAAGAGGTTATTCCAATTGACGCGATCAAAAGCTTTTTCCTGGTCCAAAGAAATAAAAATGCCAGATATTTCTGTTCTTATGGCGTACCTAAACAAATCGCGAGTCAGCGCAAGCGAGGAATAGATCGTACGACTTGGGACACAGCATGTTTGTATGTCGCTTACTATTTCCGGTAGAATGGTAGTTACGTGCTGTGCAAGGATGGCTGTCAATATCTTATATCTGAGTTAAGTAGAGAAATGGGCCTCCACGCCCTTAGATCGACGGCTCTCCCTCACTTTTAAGCAAGAGTATACTTGCTCTCTCGAAACATATTCGGTCTGATCACTTCAGCAAAAAGCCCATTTAGCATTGTCAAAAGATGGACTTGTATTGTTTCAACGAAGGTTTTGTAGCAACTCAAAAGTATCCCGTCAGGGCCGGCGGTGGCGGTTACGTTCATGTGCTGAAGCACGAAGCGTAATTTATCCAACGTCACTGGGCTGCACAGACCATCGTGAAGCTCCTCCGGTACGCGGGAAATTTCCGCGCAAAACTCATTAACTATGGTGGCATAGTTTACTTCGCTCGCGTTCCCCGCCCTGAAAAGAAAAAAAATGTATTTCAGAGATGCTCATTATGTCTTCTGCTCATGTAGACTGTTATACCGTTCGGCAAGTGAACGAGAGAAACATGCATTTGTTCACCCAAGGAGCCTTTGCGAACGCTTCGAAGAACAGCTGGATCTGAAACCGCCTGTCAGGGAAAAGGTATCTAGCTTGCAACGATTGACAGATTGCGACAAGTAATGGCGTCGAGTTTACATCATCAAAACGGCCCATTTTTGTGTCACTGGTGGCACGCCGGAAACTTGAATGCCCGTGATCAAGGCCATTTTAGGATCCGACATCTTTTTTAAGCGTGGCCTATTTTTTAGTTAGTAACGATGAACCTTTGTGTAATATAAAACGTTTTGCTTACATTTGCCGAGAAAAAGTACTTAGAGTTCAAGTGAAAAGCAGCTGAATCAATCCGTTTCACTGAAAGTCAGACTCACTGGTTTTTTTTTTCTTGTTTCTTTCGGCACTTACATTTTTTTGAAATTTAAGAAGATTAAATCATACGCAGGAACGGTGAAAGAAGCAGCTGTCCCGATGGTCAGGTAATCTTATATACTATCCGTCTCGTGCGCCACCGATGGTGGCGCTACGTACGGCGCTCCGGTGACAAACAAGGGAATTCGGTTTTGGTCTTCTGCTGGGCTCTGGCTAGAAACGCAGCCTTTTCGTTGTGGTTCACTCTAGTCGCTCGGAGTTTCTAGACTACTAGGTGTATTTTCTTCTAGTGATAATTCTTTATATGCCTGCCAGCATTACAGATATAAAAAAATGTTTATACTTAACATGTCGTCTATATAGGCAGAGCCATCGTGGGAAGGATCATGCCACTAGTTTAGTATTGACACTTACTGGTCTGCACGGTGTCGAAATCGCTTACGTGAAGGCGTGAATGTCTCGTCAAGCAAGTTTACGAGAGAATGCGCTGTTTTGAAAGTGAAGCATGACATATTTGTCGCTTATCAGAATAAGCTAGCGTTGTGTAAACAGACTTGAGCTTAACGAAAATTCACAGCCGACGTACAATTGTAGCTATGGTATCCTGTATCAATGTTGCCAGATGCTACCAAGCTAACAAGTGAATAATTAACCGTCACAAAATAAGCTCAAGAAAAAGCTACGTGGCCTTAGCGATGATTCCTCTAAATACTGTTAGTGTTATAATGAAACGTCCCTCAACACGAAGAGGAGTTGAAAGTGGATTTGCTTTGCACAGCAAAATTATGTGCAAGTATGAACGAAAGCCCATGTTTCCATAAAACATTGTGTCCCAGGTATTTTTTATTTATTTAAATGCAAGTTTACCGGTGAAAAGTTGCAGTACTTGTATATTCTTCAAAGTATGTCTGACTACAACAACGAACCATTAAAAGTCATCGACAAACCCGGTATTGAAGAATGGGATGATACTGAAATATTATTTGCTGAAAAGTTGCAAAGAAGCCCCCCAAAACCACGACAAGCGACTAGAAAATATATAGTCTACTTGGCGAAAAAAAAATAGCGCTGATACTGAGAGCTCCGTTGAGTGTACAAAAACATTTGCCCATAAAATAAAATTGCAAATTTCACCGACCAACGGGTTTTCGCAGAACTAGTGTACTCTGGACCAGTTAGGTTTACATTAAACTTGTTACACGTACTCTCGGCTCCCACGGAAACGCCAGCAGTGGTGCGCGGGGTACGATTCACATCCTTATGATTGGAGAAACGCTCATGTGCTTCTCCGCTCGTGGTGACATCATGCTTTCACATACTCTGCGCTGCCTA